>JAMWET010002173.1:72500-93552 GCA_024036415.1 Prochilodus magdalenae | reverse complement strand
TGTAGTTAAGGACGAAGAAGACAAACAGCGGTGAAATGACTTGTAATACCAATAATGCTGTGTGCATTGCAGATTTGTGAGCAGAACGTGCTCTTACCTGCTAACTGACACCTTCACACTCTGCTCTAGGTGCAATGTGCAATGAATGAAGTATTTGGCCACAGGTGCGTCCAATTTAGCCATGAGACCTCCCACACTAAAATGACAGGTGTTTCAGTTTCATTGTCCAACCCCTGTATATGTAGGCTTTGGAAGAGATGATGCTTTGCATTGCACTTGGTGATGTATGGCTTGGATGCAGCTGCTTGGCTTTGGAAGCCCATTTCATGAAGCTCTCCACACACTGAACTAAGCTGCAAGCCCATGGGCTTCAGCATCCACTGTTTTTTTATGTGGCCTAACACTTCATGACTGAGTTGCTGTTGTTCCCAAACACTTCCATTTAGTTTTAATCCCACTGAAATTAAATAATTAGTAGCTTGGAAATTTCACACAAACACTTATAACTCAAATATTAATAGGCCCCTAGGCCCCCCTCCACCCCCAACTGGTACCAGCCTTGTTTAGTGTCACCTACTATTCTAAATGTTTTAATATCGATGCTGTCCAATGGAAAACATGTATCTCCATTTTTGTCCATTTTTACTTTTATGCATCATTTGAACACACCAGCTGCTGTTTACACTGAGTGAGAATCTCACGATGAACGGACCAACAGAAATGGGCCAAATCTGTTCGGAAAGACGTCTGGTTCCATTGACTTACATTAAAGTTAAATGAGGTTTTTGGCCTCTCCTGTAAAGTTGCCATTTTGGAGATACTTGTTTTTCTTTGGACAGTGACGATACGCTGCCTGATGTATTATATATATTGTATGAGGATGTTCAAGCTGCATGGGATGGATTATCACAGGACACCATTAGGAACCTCTACAGCTCCATACCGAGCCGTCTACTAGATTGCGTTATCTTCCTTCCCAATAGCACTGCAGTCCCATACTTCCTTCTGGGTGCAGCTATTCTTTTGATGATGAGTGTAAATAAAAAATAGTAAAGTGCATAAAATTAAATATTCCGTGAGGTATGGACCCTTAAAGTACATCACCTTAAACCCCAATGGGGCCATCAGTAATAAAATACAAGTTGTAGCAAGTAACCTTCCTAAAGAGCCCGATCTCAAGAGGAATTCATAGGAACCACAAAGAGCCAGAGCAATTTGGCTGGATATGAATATCAATGAAGGCGTAACAAAAGCTTCACTCGCTGATTCCGCCATAGCCCCTAATCTTAACCGTCTGGAACATTTCAGGCAAGGCGGCTTGACATTCAGATCCGTTTCTAGTCATTGATTTAGCATAAGATCAGAATTTGCCTGAATTAGAAACTCTAGTAAATCTCTCACTAGTGCGCTTAGGGAAGGAAGAAAGGAGAGAAGGAAAGCATGAATGCGAGTAGCGCAGCTCCTGGAACAAAAAAAAAAAAAAGGGCCCCCATTTAACAGAGTTGCTCTTTGACACGTGAGTCAGAGAGCGTATCACAAAAGGCACATATGGGACTGTTATGTATGTAAAATGATATAAGGTATAATTCAAAGGATAGAATGGGGAATATTGAATGACAGGACTGTGAGGAAATACATTCATTTGAATAGGCTAACCTCTGCACACACTGGCTGCTTCTGGTACTGTACATGACATCTATTTCTACCATAGGCTGGGTGTGGATGCTTAGCCTATAGCAGGATGTGATAAGTGAACTGTGATCTTCCTTCAGGCAGGAGAACTGGAAGGAGAGGAGGAGGAGGCCATGCTTGGCGTAAACAATGCTAGCTGAAGACAAGCCCTTAAAATACAACTCATGTTATATGTACCAACACAGCACAGGAAGAGCATGACCATGTTGTCACTGTAGTACATACAGTGACTTCATATAGCTATGGTAATGTGCCCTTTAATGCACTAAAGAGGTCATATCATCTGTTTGTCTTGCTTTGACTTTGTTTCCATATGGCCCGCTTTACGCGAGTCATAATTCATCATTTTTATAGTATTTCATAGTATATTTTTTTACTTTTCTAGAATTAAACTAGTTCTTTTTATAGTTGCGCCATTAAAGGTGCAATATGTAAGACTTTTAGTCGAAAATATTTTGAAAAAATTATGAAAAGTATCCATAGACTTGAACAAAATAACAGTTTTGACAGTATGTTAAAGATATCTATGTATCGTGTTGCAGAGATATCGAATTTAGTTAGCATGTTAACCAGGTAGCCCTCAGTCCAACATGATAGGATGAAGCCTTGTAGCACTGCTGCCCTGAGGGTGTATTCTATCCTCTTGAGTATCCTGCTGAAGGTGATGTTCCTGGTTAGATCATTTAAGGGCAGGTAGCCAATGAAATGAATAGTAAACACAATGAAGGCGGAATCTCTTGGCAAGAAACCCCATTCAGCAGCAAACCAAAGAAGTAACGTAGAGTAAATAGGAGCAAAACTAGAGTAAGCATTGGTGCTGCTTTCCATCACTGGAGATGCTTTTGATGAGTAAAGATTTGAGTGAGTTTGATGAGTTTGATTTCCCTTGTTTCTTATGAGAGGAGTGGGCTTACAGCTTTCTGGTGATATGTTGCCTATTGATCGGTGCAAGGATTTAACAGGTTGCCTGATCTTATAAAATACTCTTCAATGCTTGTGACATAAGCAAGGAAGGGCCTTAGTGCTGTACCTGATGCAGGACTACGTGCATGCAGAATGTTACGACTGCCACCACATTAACATCACCAAGACCCCAGTGGTGTCGTGCAGTACTATCATGGAGTGACACAGCAGCGGTTCATCATCAGTGACGAGACTCACTTTTATCTTGGTGGAGATGACCAACGAATCTGTGTGTGGAGGCACCGTGGTCAACAGTTTGTTGTCACACCGTACCAGAAGCCCGGAGGTGTCTCCAACCCCACCCCTACCACCGCACCTCTGCAGTGAACTGTGTGAGGATTTCCAAGCATGCATAGGGATGGATTTCCACAGGACACACCATTAGGAACGTCTACAAGCTCCATGCTGAGAACAACTGGCTTGGTTTGAGTTAGCCCGAGCGCCACACTGAGAGACAGACTTCTGTAATGTGTAGCTCAATGATATTGATTCATATCAGTTCTACAATGATACATACATCGTTTATTGATCCTGGTGACCTTTATCTTCCTTCCCAACAGCACCGCACTCCCACACCTCCTTCTTTTTGATGATCCTGATATCCGCAGCACTTCCCTGAAACAATGATTAGTCGGAACACTCACAGGGCTCATTTGCATATTTACCTCCAATAGCTCATCTGTTGCTACACAGTTTGGGTTGGTCATCCTCTAGTCCCTCATCAGTGGTCACAGGACGCTGCCCACAGGACACTGCCAACAGGACGCTGCCCACAGGACGCTGCCCACAGGACGCTGCCTACAGGACGCTGCCCACAGGACACTGCCCTCACATGGACGGCTGCCCACGACGCACTGCCGTACAGACCTGCCCAACTATGACGCTGTTGTGCTGGATAGTTTTGGTTGGTGGACGATTCTCAGTCCAGCAGTGTCAGTGAGGTGTCCAGAAGCACTGCTGTGTCTGATCCACTCACACCAGCACAACATACATTACCACACCACCACGTCAGTGTCACTGCAGTGCTGGGAATGATCCACCACCCACATACTACCTGCTCTGTGGTGGTCCTGTGGGGGTCCTGATCATTGAAGAACAGGGGAATAAACTATACAGAGAAACAGATGGACTACAGTCTGTAACTGCAAAACTACAGAGTGCTCTTATATGTTCAGTGGAGCTGATGGAGAGTGGGTGTAGATGTGCTTAATGAAGTGGCTGATTGGATGTTTGTGTTTAAACTTGAATTGCCAAAAACAATATTCAGGTCAATCAGCCTTACATAGCTGTACTACTACTACAGTCACACAAGGCCGCTAGCAGAGAGCTAGCATTATGGCAGAGGTGTTTATTTGTCTTGTTTTTGACGGATATTGATGTTTGTGCCCTACTTCTGACAGTCACTGCTCAGAACTGCATGAATGCAGTTTGATGCTGCTTCATACATGGCCTAGAGAATCTTCTCAGTGACTTTGTCTCAAAGTGAAACCTGCAGGATACTGAGCCCAGAGTGCCACATATGGGTAACTGTTCATTTTGTGTGTGTGCGCTCGTCGTTAAGGACCTTGCCTGGCAAGATCCGCCAAGATGTGCTTACACAAACATTCTCCTCAAGGATGACATGTAGCCTAGAGAAGCCTATCAGTCACTTTGTGTCAAAGTGTAGCCTGCAGGGAGACCCAGTGTCCCCCGAGTGAGATACTGTTCATTTGAAGCTGCGTTTTGAGTGTGTGTATGTCTTTGTTTGCCAATGCAAGGTCAGCTGCCCCACCATCTCTCTACAGTGGTGAAGAAAGACCCTCCAGGTCTGCAAAACACACATACAGCTCTTTTAGAAATGCATCAATAGAGTGTAATGCATTGTTTTGATGATGGCAAATTACCTGCATTGATTTTAAACTATATTACAGTAAGCTATTTGCTCATATGCACTCATCCTCAAAAGAACAGGTGCTCCCAGGAGGAAGTGTGGGATTCCAGTGCTGTTGGGAAGGATGATAAAGGTTACCAGGAACAACAAATGATGACCTAGACTGATACGGGCAATATCTATTGGGCTACACATACAGAAGTAGTGTCTCTCAGTATGGTGTTGGGCCGCCATGTTTGCTAATGCAATATGGTAGAAGTAACAATCTGTATACATGTAGTCTGCCAATGGTGCTGGCACTGACAGGATGACTCATGGAGGGCATCACTGCTTTCTGAATGTCCACAGCTGTGGCTGTTGGGACAGTCAGGTACAGCAATGAGGCCCGGCTTTGCTTACATCACATGGGGCATCACTGGGCCATGTTCTTCAAGGTCCTCAGTGTGAAACTGTTCTTCAAAGTCCTCACAGTGAAACTTGAATCGCTGCTGAGAAAAACGATTCCCAGCGGTCGGCCAGACCAACAATATCGTCAACAATCAAGTCATTTCCAAAGTTCAACATAGGCTTACCACAAGATGCAAGCCATAAGTAAATCTCAGAAGCAGGAAGAACGTGTTACAGCTTAGAACTGCTCAAAATCCAAAGCATACTATCTCATCTTTGACGCATGGTAGAGGTAGTGTGATGCTGTGGGATTGTATGGGCCCCAGTGAAAGATAGGGTTGCATAGGGCTATACTATCTACTCAGTCAGAAGTTTCATTGGACCATGTAAGAGTTTTATAGTCTTATTGTTTTTTTAAAATTCATTTTCTTTTAATAAAGTTGTGGAACAGCATTTTATTGGTCAGGTAAGGCAAAGATCAACAGAACGAGGGAAGAGAGGCGAGTGGACCAACAAAGGAACTGCTCAAAATCCAGTGCATACCACCTCATATTTGACGCATGGTGGAGGTAGTGTTATGGTGTGGGCCTGTATAGCTTTTAATGAGGCAGGTTCCTTTGCCAGGTTCCCACGGACAATGTTACTGCTGACAAAAGCAGATTCTACAGTGCATAGAGTTTTATTATCTGTTCAGACTCAGTCAGAAGCTTCATTGGATGGGACTTCAACGTACAGAAGGAATGCAACGAAGGAGTGGAAAAGTAAACTGTAGGTTTCCTTGATTTATAAGGCCCCTTTAAGTACTTCTGAATGAATTAGAGAATTATAAAAACATAAATAGCAAGTAATAATCTAAAATGACTGGATCTAAGGCTGAAGCTGTAGTTGTAGTTCTGCTGACTAACCCAGAGGGATAAAATACAGACCCCTCTTGATGAACAGGCCTTTGTGCACATGCATGCATTTGTTCTGTGCTGAAACAGCACCCATTAAATCCCTGAAGGTGGATCAGAGCGCATGAGGCCATTATACAGTCTGGCAGGTGTCCAGACGGATCACACCTGTCAGACGTGGCAGATGTAAGGCCTTAGCACACCTGGACTCAGCCCTGCAGACCACAGGCCTAACAAGCAAAGACGACTGCCCACAGATCCTGCAGGTGACCCACCTTTGACAAGAGATGCATTTCCATAATTCACTCAGAATACATTTCCTGATTGGTAATCCTAACTATAGTAGTCTTGACTGGATGAAAAGCCAGGTGTACAAACCCCAAACACAGACCCCTCCCCCAAACCTCAATGCACTGTGGTTGGATTGTGATTGGATAATACGTTTTCCGAAAAACATTTTTTACCCTATAGTTACATAATTCTGTTCATCAAAACCTCTGAAACTATAACATGCAGATGCAAATACACTTATCTTCAAAAATTCCACCAAAGAAAAACACACGTGCGGAGTGCTCTTCTTGTTGCTTGCTTCCTACATGGATAAGAGCGGTAAAAGCATGTATATTGAAAGATTAAATACTCAGTAGTGGCCTCTAGTGGATGTTTTAAGCCTTACATACCTCTGCCAATTGGTAGAGATGGCTCCATTAGGCCAAGTAGTGACTCAAACTGTGCTCTACCAAAAAGTTCAGCAGAACATTAAAGGGTAAACATGGATTTTATGCTAGACACATATTTCTGTGTTTGTATTGGTTATGTGTATAAATGATTATAACAGTTATAAAATAGGTATTCTAACAGTGCTGTTTGTTCTGCTTCTTTTTTTCCTTGTTCTTTTTTATTTGGCTCAGTCTTTCCTATTATCTGTAGCACTTTTTTGCTACTTTTCCTATATGATTAATCCTCATTCCTTTTCAGAGGCAGCGACTGTGACATGTACGTGGACATGTTGGGTTAAACCACATGTAGGTCATACATCTCTAGGCTTTGTGTAAATATATCATATGTGTGTGCATGTGGAAATGGTAGTGTGAGAAAGCCAGTTCCTGTTTAAAAGTTTATATTTTAAAGTTTATATATAATAGAATAACAGCAAACTTTAAAATATAAACTTTTACACTGTTTATGTTTTGCATTTGATTACTCTCTGAATTTTTTTTTTAAAAATTAGAAATCAAAAGGCCACATCCTACAGGAACAAACTGTAGTATGACCTTGTTTTGCCCAATATATTTTTTATTTAAAATGTAAAAATCAGCTAATATACCATTCAAACAATGCATTTATATATATATATATATATAATTTATTTTTGTTCTTGTGTTGGGTTGGTGACATTCTTGGCCAGGTCTCCCAGGGATTCACCTGGTTAGAAAAAAAAAAAATATATATATATATATATATTTTTTTTACCAGGTGAATCCCTGGGAGACCTGGCCAAGAATGTCAGCAACCCAACACAAGAACATATTAAACATATTTAAAAATAATGGTGCACATAGTCTACGGTCGTACTGCATGATTATGAGCTTGTACACCCCTGAGGAACCCAAAACACTAGGACTTAATAATTAAGACATGCAGATACATGTTTTCTATGGGACAGTGAAGATATATTCATTCATAACAACAAAGGCTGAAACACTGATCCTGGATCAGCTTCCTCAGAACAGGTCACTGTGTCTAACTCAGAACTCAAAGGAGAGCGTCACTGAAAATGAACTGCTTGACTTTCATGGTTAAAATGTTTGTTTATCATTGATCTGATTCGCTCCCACTAGGAAGATCTAGGACTTCCCAGCACAGTGCTGGACGTGGAAGTGAAGACTAACACTAGATGGCACTTTTGCTGTTTACTGCAGTGGGCTGGTACAGTGCTTTATTAAACCCGCTTTAGGAGACCAAGTCTCCTAATACCACTTTGATCTCCATCTGTATCCCCAGTGTTGCTGCATTACTGTTATTACTGCTCCATAATAAGGCCTATGGCCAGCGGAACATACTGGGGCTACCTGTTTTGACACACATGCAATGTGATGGCGCTGCTGTTACGTAACTCGTATTATGCAGCCTTTGAATGACACGCCCATATTGTTGCAGTTCCTGCTGTATGAAATGTGAACATGGACAGAGACAGCACAGCATGTCAAATTCGCTTTCTCTCCCTGGGCAGAGCTCGGGTCTGGCTTAGCAAGGAGGGAGGGAGGGAGGTGGGGGAGGGATGGAGAGAGAGAGAGAGAGAGAGACTCTTTCGCTGAGCACATCTGATGCAGAGTGACACGAGGAACAATTAACATCCCTCTCCTTCACTTAAGCCTCTTTCACACCACAGGCACTCCACTCATGGGCGAGAGACAGAGCAAGACAGTGAGCGGGCGCGCGAGAGAGAGAGATAGAGAGAGACAGAGATAAAGAAGACCTCAGAGCAATTACTGCATGGTGAGATTTGAGCGTCTCGGCCTAGATTGCCTACTCTCTGTCCGCAGCAAGACTACCTCTATCACATCATGGCCATTCCCATTCTCTTTCCCACACTCCTATGCCCATACTCTTCACCATGGATCTCCTGCTCAAATCCATGAGCCTGTACAATAGGAAGATCTACACATGGATCCATTACATGGTCAAAAGTACATCCATCACATCTGAACAAGCATGTGGGACAGCCTATTCTACAACCACGGGCATTTGTTTGGAGTTGGCTGTTTCTTTAGAGTGATCATAGCCTCTACTCCTCTTGGAAGGTGCTCCACAAGGTTGTGGGAATGTGTGGCCTTTCAGTCATACAAGCATTTGTGAGGTCGGGTATGATCAATGACATTAACATGAACCCACACCCTGAAAAACAACCCGAGAACCTGCACCAAACCATACCAAGAGTTTCTCCCCCCGAGTCATCAGGCAACTGAACAGCCGGTAAATGGACCTGGTTCAGCACATCTCACCAAAATCACCTAAATGAGGATCTCCATGGATAATCATCACTTTGCACTTTACATTAGCATATTTATACTTACACATATATACTAACCTACTGTTATCCCCCACCCATACTGTATATCTGTAGTGTATGTATATATATATAGTGTATGTATATTGATATATATATACATCAATATACATCAATATTCTATGCTCTGTATATAATCTGCATCTGTGCTATATGGAAGTGTGTAGGTCTGGATATATCAGTTTTTTTATTCATAACTTTATATTACTGTTATATAAAACTGGATATTAGGATACCCATAGATTTTGTGTTTAGTATTGTATATATTTATTGTCTAAAAATATATCTAATGTATATTTTTTGTATTTAGTACTGTAAGGAACCACGCACCCAAGTTTTTCACTCACCTTCACACCTGTGAAAATGGTGTGGTATTGCGCAAAGTGATATTAGGCTTGTGTGCTGCCTCTTCTGAGGCACAGCTCTTCTGCTGATGTTCCACCTCCAGAGTGCAGTTTGGAAATCCATAGTAAATGATGCATCAGGGGACAGACAGTTTTTGCAAGCTATGTGCTTTAGCACTCTGAGGCCTAGCTCTGTGAGTTTGCGTGATCTACAACTGAGCTGTTGCTGCTCATAGACACTTCCGTTTCACAACAATGATACTTGCAGTTGACATGTTTAAAATCACTGAGCCCTTCAGTAGCAGTGCTACTGGTTGTCTATGGAGACTATGTGCTGGATTTTTCCCACATGTTGAACCCAAAACACCAGGACTTGATTGATTGATTGAATGATTAAGGGGTGTGTCCACATACTTTTGGCCATATTTGGTGTATGTAACAGTTGTTTTGCAGTGGTAGCGAAGCCACAACAGCATTTTAAAAGCGATGTATATATTTTTTTTATATATTTATCTGTTAACCCCATGGAAAACCCATGTGCTCTGAGGGAGAAACATTATTCAAGCAGACCTACTGTACATTGCCTTAACATATGGCTGGCTCTGCAAATACTGTGCTAAACGTGCTATAGACCTTTAATGAGGTAGAGTCCTCTCACCTCTGAGACTGCAAGCTCACCAGACAAAACATTAAACCTGTGACTGAAACCTACCTAGGCGCACCTAGAGCATAATACCTCTGTGGTTGGATTTGGAATATACTGGACAAGTTTTGGCATGTAGGCAACATCAAAGACTTTTGGGCCGTTTGGGCCAGATTTGGTGGATGCCTTCCCTGGCCCAATTCTGAAGAGAATCTCCTGTAGACTGGGATTTCTGGTAGACCCGTATGACGGTAGGCTTCCATAAACCTGCAAATTCAGCTACTTCCTTCACACTATGGTCTTTGGCCACGCCCACATGCTCAGTCACTCCTTTTAGCCAATCATTAACATCTGCTCTGGAGCCATTTTCCACACATGGAACGAGACATTCCCTGCACTGTACCACCTCTTCGCAATCTATGGATCCTGTCACTCACAACCGCGCTGGTATTTATAGTCTCATCATCCTCATGCAGCGCCACCTGCAGGAGCCTGAAGTTACTACAACCTTAAACACATAGTGAGTTTATAAAGCAGTAGTGGTAATGCCCCCAACAGGGGTTCCCAACTTTAAGACTTCAGTAACGCCTCCACTTCAACTCAGAAAGCGATTGCTAATTGGCTGATTAGCTGGATCTGGTATATTAGGAGTAGGAAACACGTGCAGGTCAGGGCTCGTCCAGGACCTCTTGCATTAAAGCTAGTTCCATATCCAACAGTGTTGTTTGTAGTGCTCACCTGAGGGAGTTTTATTTCTTTTACAGGGATTAAAACAGACCCTTGGCATGATAGAGTCAGACATCTCAGAGGATGCGAGTAAACAGTGCAGGGCCCTCCAGCTGTTTTTTTCCCCCTCTCTTTTAAACGCAGCTCTGCCATTTTTTGAAATTCAGATTTCGCCTGACAACCTGGATGTAAATGCAGCGAGCGCAGGCTGAATGTCAAGGCTCGCTGGCTTTTGGCCGTAACCTCGTTTTCCCGTGCTGGGCGACTAAACCTATCATGGTGCACGTAGGAGCGTACAAAAGGAGGGAAACGTGATTAAATGTAGGAACAAAAGGTGAGATTTTTGAAATAGGTCTGGCAAATGCCATTAGCCCGCCCTGCATTCTGCGGCAGTAATCCGGCGGAAATAATCAGGATTAAAATTAGCATGCTGAGGGGAAATGAGCCCATTAAAGTGTTCGGTTTGTGGCAGGGTGAAACTAAGAATAGGAAGGAGCAGCGTACGTATATATAGCTCTCTCTCTTAACACACACGCAAGAGGGTTTTCCATTGGGCTGTGTGTTACTGTAGCTAGTCTAAATGGTGCTACGCTTTCACCTTCATTACAGTGGTGGTGATAGGAACCAGACGTCCAGAGGTGTTTAATGTAAAAGCTGGTGGGTAACACTGTTATAAATACTTGGCCTGATGCCAGAGACATTAGCTGTACTCGAAATGGCGCACTACTATACTACACACTGCATACTACAGTAGTATGCACTGCACACTGTATACGCCCCCTGTGTGTGGTATACAGTACAGTTCTGACCTACAGTGTGGTGTACTAATACAGCCACATGACCAGTTACCTCACATTTACCTTAGAGCTGTTATTAATGTATGCACTGTTTAGAGCTAGCTGCTGCTAACACTGCTCCTGATCCTCTAAAGTGAGTTTATCTGCTGCATATTTACTTTCTGCTCATTCTGATAAAAAACTCAATCACTACACATTCACCTCAGAGCTGTTATTACTGTATCCACTGTTTAGAGCTAGCTGCTGCTAACGCTGCTCAGTTCACCTGAAATATATTTAGCCTGGCGGTTAGCTACCCTCGGCTATTTCACTCTAAAATTAATCCTCTAAAGCGAGTTCATCTTTTATTAGTCTTCAGACCTGTATATTTAACTTTCTGAGGCTCATTCTGATAAAACTCACCCCACTACAATCACTACACCCGCATTTACCTCAGAGCTGTTATTACTGTATCCACTGTTTAGAGCTAGCTGCTGCTAACACTGCTCAGTTCACCTGAGATACGGTTAGCCTAGCTGTTAGCTCCCCTCGGCTATTTCACTCTAAAACTGATCCTCTAAAGCGAGCTCATCTTTTAAATCTTCAGACCTGTATATTTATAACTTTTAGGCTCATTCTGATTACACAATCACTACCCCACATTCACCTCACTCTGTATCCTCTGTTTAGGCTGTGGCTGCTAACGCTGCTCAGTTCACCTGAAATATATTTAGCCTAGCTGTTAGCTACCCTCGGCCACTCTAAAATTGATCCCGAGTTCATCTTTTATTAATCTTCACCTGTATATTTAACTTTTTCTCATTCTGGCTGAACATGCCCCCTTACAATCACTACAGACATTTACTGATGTTATTACTGTATCTACTGCAGAGCTAGCTGCTGATAACGCTGCATTCACCTGAGATGACGATTAGCCTATCTGTAGCTCCCCTTGGCTTGAAACCCTGAAACTGGAGTAAAACAGTTCATCTTTTACATTTCACCTGCATTTTAGCTGACGCTCTTATAAAAACATGCCAAAGCAACTCACTAGGTTAACATTTACCTCAGAGCTGTTATTACTGTATCCTCTGTTTAGAGCTAGCTGCTGCTAACGCTGCTCAGTTCACCTGAGATACGGTTAGCCTATCTGTTAGCTCCCCTTGGCTATTTCACTCTGAAACTGATCCTCTAAAGCGAGTTCATCTTTTATTAATCTTCAGACCTGTATATTTAACTTTCTGAGGCTCATTCTGATAAAAACATGCCCCCCTACAATCACTACACCCACATTTACCTCAGGGCTGTTATTACTGTATCCTCTGTTTAGAGCTAGCTGCTGCTAACACTGCTCAGTTCACCTGCGATACGGTTAGCCTAGCTGTTAGCTCCCCTCAGCTATTTCACTCTAAAACTGATCCTCTAAAGCAAGCTCATCTTTTACATCACTACACCCACATTTATACTCGGAGTTGGCTGTGCTTTGCTCCCCAGTGTTACCCGCCACCGTTTTCTCTGGCTGAAGCAGGCTGAGAGCTGATGAGGCTGCAGTGCATGATGGGATGCATTACACCATGAAGATCCCCCTGTATACTTGAAACCCTGACTGGAGTAAAACATCATTTACATTTACGGCATTTAGCTGACGCTCTTATCCAAAGCAACTTACAAGGTTAATCATATGACAGGTAGGCCAATGTAGTGTTAGGGGTCTTGCCCAAGGACTATTATTGGTGTAGCCCAGTATAGTCAGCCAGACTGGGATTCGAACCCCAGTCTTCCACTTGTGATGGTGGTTTCCTGGCATGTAGTGATGTTACCCGCTGAGCTACACCAACCACTCCAACATCATCCAGTTAACTATGTCGCATACTGCATACTACACACTACTTTCAGGCAGATTTAGTATGTGAGAAGTATTTAGTACGTCATGTTGAATACAGCCATTGAGAGATCAGACTTTGACTTGTGAATGGTGAAGAAGCCTTGAGTGATATACCACATACAGAACCACTGTCTCAAAATTTGTATACTGAGTCAAGCCGTTAATGTATAGCTATACCCAAATATTAGATCGTAGCGCTACTGGCATGAAGAGTCTATAGAGAGGTTCCTAATTGTGTCCTGTGATAAACAATTCAATGCAGCTTGAATAGGTAGGGAAGGAGGTGGAGTGACACCAGGCCATCTGGACGTGTGATGTGTTGGCACTGACCACGCTGCCTCCACACACGGATACATTGATCATCTCATTGGTCGACAAAAGCAGGACTCGTCACTGGAGATGACCCACTGACATTCGGAGTAACTCCATAACAGTCTGGAACCACACCATGGCAGTCTTTGGTAATGTTGACATGGTGTTAAGGGCAGTGGTTGTAATGGTCTGTGTTTGTATAGTCCTGTGTTGTGCAGTCGTTTGCCAATGGTGCTGGCACAAACAGGATGCCTCATGGAGGACAGTCCTCGCTAAATGTCTCGAATCGTGGATGTTGGGTTAGTTAGGTACAGTGATAAGGTCCATCTTTGCCTCCGTCACATGCATGGCTCAGTGTGAGATTTGAATCATTTGCATGTCTCACAATGTCAAAATAGCCCACCAAGTTTCGGTGTTGTCGGTTGATTCAATCTGGGTTGATTCCAACTATTTGTGCAGCTGTTCTTTTGATGCTGAGTGTACACCAGTATGGCCACATTTGGTTCCCACAAAGACAGTAAAACAAAGCACAGATATATCTCCATACACACACGGTTAAAGCTTCACCTCCACCCTCACCCGGCTATCGGTGGTCAGCAGAGCATTTCAGGGGGGCATCCAGAACACTCGAATCCATGACAACAAGCTTAGCAAATAGGTTGCTAAGCAACTAATCCAATGAGCTCGGCGCAGGCCTATCAGCGATGACAATGTTGCCCAATTATCTAATGTTTATTTCTCAGAAGACACTTCCCGTTTTCCCTCTGTGGCATTCGCTCCAATTTGAAAACATGGGCTAGTGCACTCTGCTGATTTGAACCATCACCGTCTGGCTTTTTTGGGGCCAAACAGCATCATCTTTATTGTCATTACCTTCTCCAGCGAGCACAAACATGAACCAGCAGGAGCCCGGGACGAAGCAAATCATGTTGCCCATTACGGCTGAATCTGTTTCCAGATGGCTCCAGTTAGCATGGCTAATAAAGCACACGTCGAAGTGTGTTTTGTGGTTTGGTGCACCAGGTGAAGTTTAGTTGGGGTGTCAGGCTTGAGTATGTGTTCTGGTCCTGTGTAGTCTGATTATGAGTTTACTGCTGATACAAGGTCCTGATTCAACATACAGTCAGATAGAGTTACTCGGACTGTGATTAATCCAGGATTAGATACTCAGACTGTGATTGATCCAGGATTAGATACTCGGACTGTGATTAATCCAGGATTAGATACTCGGACTGTGATTAATCCAGGTTTAGATACTCAGACTGTGATTAATCCAGGTTTAGATATTCAGACTGTGATTAATCCAGGTTTAGATACTCAGACTGTGATTAATCCAGGTTTAGATATTCAGACTGTGATTAATCCAGGTTTAGATATTCAGACTGTGATTAATCCAGGATTAGATACTCGGACTGTGATTAATCCAGGTTTAGATACTCGGCCTGTGATTAATCCAGGATTAGATACTCGGACTGTGATTAATCCAGGTTTAGATATTGAGACTGTGATTAATCCAGGATTAGATACTCAGACTGTGATTAATCCAGGATTAGATACTCAGACTGTGATTGATCCAGGATTAGATACTCGGACTGTGATTAATCCAGGATTAGATACTCGGACTGTGATTAATCCAGGTTTAGATATTCAGACTGTGATCAATCCAGGTTTAGATATTCAGACTGTGATCAATCCAGGATTCGATTCTCTATCTGTGATTAATCCAGTTTTAGATTCTTAGACAGTGATTATTCCTGGATTAAATACTCAGGCTGTGAATAACCCAGGATTAGATACAGGGACTGTGATTAATACAGGATTTGATACTCATACTGTGATTAATCCAAGTTTATATACTCAGGCTGTTATTAATCCAGGATTAGATACTCAAACTGTGATAATTCCAGGTTTAGATACTCAGACTGTGAATAATCCAGGATTAGATACTTAGACTATTATTAATCCAGGTTTATATACTCAGACTGCGATTAATCCAGGATTAGATATTCAGCCTGTGAATATGCCAGGAAAACATATTTAGGCTGTGCATATTCCCAGGCTTAGATACTCAGAGTGTGCTTAATCCATCTTTAGATACACAGACTGGGATTAATCCAGCTTTAGATACCCAGATTGTGATTATGCCAGATTTATATACACAGACAATGATGAGTACAGGGTAAGATGCTCAGACTGTGATTAATCCAGGATTAGTTATCAGCCTCTGATTATGCCCAGATTCGTATTTCAGGCTGTGCTTATTCCCAGGATTAGGTACTCCAACTGTGATTCGTCCAGGTTTAGATTCTCAGACTGTGATTAATCCATGTTTATATACAGACTGTAATAAATCCAGGAATACTCAGACTGGTTTATAAACCATTACTGTGTACTTAATCCAGAAACAGATACTGAGCCAGTGATTTATCTGGATTTAGAGACTCAGATTGATCAATCCAAGAATAGATTTAGATACTCAGGCTGCATTTAATCCAGGTTTATATACTCGTACTTTCAGTTTATTGGTCAGTCTCAGACAGCCATCCAAAAACAAGATCAAAGCCAGTTTTTAAAATTTGCTTTAATTTTTATTCAACTTAATGTTTAGGTGTAGATGACATCATACATGCCTTTGAATTAACGTGTGAGCACAAAATGCAGCCCTTGGGGGAAACCCTCACCAAACCCCCAGGCCTTCTCTCCAGGTGTTGCAAGTGGCTGAGAATCTGCAACAACAGCAACAACAACAACAGCAATAACAACAACAGTAAAACAACAACAACAACAACAATAATAAAAATAATAATACAATTATATAAATAATAAATAAATAAATAAATAAATAAATAAATAAATAAATAATAATAATAATAATAATAATAATAATAATAATAATAATAATAATTATTATTATTATTATTATTATTATTATTATTATTGTTATTATTATTATTATTATTGTTATTTATAGAGGACTTTTTACACTGGTGGCCCGCAAAGTGCTGTACAGACTGTTGTCATCAGTGATAGAGGAAACTATGAATTTTAATAAGCCCGAGTACCAGAGTTAAATGAGCCGTGTTTAAGTGTGTATTAAAAGTGAGCACTGAGCTCGACTGTCTAATAGAAGCTGGAATTACATTCCACAGATTACAAGCTGAGTAACTGAAGAGTCTCTCCACGTTTCCCGTATTTAATGGAAGGTGTTTGCAGAAGGCCAGCATCTGCAGATCTAAGATCACGAGTTGAAACATAAACAGAGAGTTGGTCGTAGATTATATAGAGCTTTATAGACTAGCAGCAGAACTCTAATATCTGTTCTAATACACACATACAGACAGACACGTCACGCCCTTATAAACTGGCCCTCTTTCCAGTGTGAGCCAGGATGACATGTGGCCCACATGCCACACGCTGGAAAGAGAGCACAGGACGAGGGTCTCATAAAGAAGACTCAGTAAACTGCATTAAGCTGTGATTTTGGTTTGTTTACCACGTTATGGATAAATAAAGCACTCTGGTTCACTCACACTGGACATGTGTGTGTATGTGTGTGTCTTAGGGTCTCCATGAAGTTTTCCTGGTCAGTGTGCTTGGCCCCTCCCCTTTCTCATAAAACATTTTAGTACCAAGAATCAACATTTCAGGTTTATTTTTTATGTTTTAAGTTTTTGATGTTTAAGTTTTAAAGACATCCACTTAGAAATATCTGACACACAGCTTGTAATTCGGTATACAGGGTTTAGATGGTCAGATAAAATGGAAATGTACAGTATAATGGTATGTCATCAATGATCAGGACCACCACAGATGCAAGAGCTAGTTCACCCATGCCTCTAATGGCTTAGGGGTGTCTTGGGTACTCTTAGAATCTGCTAATATAGAAGAGGGCTGGAGGGTTCTCAGAAATAGGCCTTCTGTAGGAAGGTGTTTTTTTATAAAAGTGGCTTCCCAAAAAGCCTTAAGCCTGGCACTTGGTGGAACACTTTGGGGTGGCTAGACGTGGCTGGAAAAGCTCAGAGACTGCCAAGGGTTTCTCTCTGCAGTTCTTCAAGGACCATATTGGGAATCTTAGAGTCCTATATGCATGTATGAGTTCCTTCTAAAGGTCCTATGGGATTATTTGTGTATTTGATATTTGTAAATATGAAAATGATGGACAAGGACATGCGATAATAACTGGCATAATACTCAAAACCAAGAATTGCTTTCAACCTCTCATATAAGCCTGTCCTTCAGTATATTATATTCACACTCCCATTACATGTAATGGGCCACTAGAGGCCAAAGAGGAGGTTTAAGATGCAATGCTTAGAAATAGCCAATAGAGGGCCCCCATCTACTGTATGAGTTTATGACAGTCATAAAATTCCATAACACAACAACCTCAGTTGCGCTGACAGCAGTGGATGATGTAAATCTCCAGTATGCATATCCCATAACTCAGTCCACAGCCTTAAAGGGCAGTTCCACCATGCCCAGTGTGATGGAGAATGCTCTGTTCTAGAGAAACAGATTAGGATTGTTCAGAGTTGGTGGCGGAACCAGACCTCCTTTAAGTGTTTATGGAATAGGATGGTTCTGGATATGAATTCTGATGCCTGAGACATTGTTTATAGATTAGTGTAGACTTCAAACATGAACCTTCTTATTACAAAGTCAACTCTTTTGTATTATTATTAGACTTGCATATTATAGTAGTCGGGTAGAGGTAAAGGTTCTATGGAAGCCCATTTTTGTTAAAATGGCCATATAGAAAGTTATAATTATGAGATAGTAAGTCGTAATTTTGAGACAGTAAGCCATACTTATTAGATAATATGTCAAATTATGAAAAAGTAAGTCATAAATATGAGATAGTAAGTCATAATTATGAGATAGTAAGTCATAATTATTAATTGGTAAGTCATAATTATCAGAAAGTCATAAATATGAGATAGTAGGTCATAAATATGAAAAAGTCATAAATATGAGATAGTAAGTCATAATTATGAATTGGCAAGTCATAATTATGAGAAAGTCATAAAAATGAGATTGTAAGTCATGATTATGAAATGCTATGTCATAATTATGAGAAAAGTAAGTCATAAATATGAGATAGTAAGTCATAATTATTAATTGGTAAGTCATAATTATGAGAAAGTCATAAATATGAGATAGTAAGTCATAAATATAAAAAAGTCATAAAAAATTAGATAGTAATTCATAATTATGAAATGCTAAGCCATAATTATGAGAAAGTCATACTTCTGAGATAGTGAGTCATAATTATGAGATTGTGGAGGACTGCAACAGAGGCAGGGGCAAGGATGTCTGGACAACGGCTAGTGAGGACACCCTGGAGGCGGGGCTAAATGGCAGCACTGGGTATAGCCCTCCAGCAAACCTTTGAGCATGGTTGTCTGTGTTGGGACCTGCAGGATCCACAGCAGCCTCGCTTGCATTTTACGCCACAGTGGCCGTCAGGGGAAGCACATGGGAGCAGAGTCAGCACCAGTGTTACCCATACCCCCATTAGCATGAGAATGGTCACTGTAGAAGATCTGCCACTCTGGCGAGAAGCATACAGCACTGTTGGAGCACACTGAGAGAGCGGATGCCGCCTGAGAGAAAGCTGGGGGCATGCATTGTCAAGAAGCATGTTTGTTTAACAAGGGGGATACTCTTTGGAGGCGTGGTGCCCCAGGGACTCTGCTCAGACTCTGATACGACTGACCTTTCGAAAGGGGGGCTATGTAGCCACTGGTTCAGTAGCCTGAGGTGCCGTGGCTGGGTGTAGGACGGACTTTAATAGTAGAAAGAGATTGCTAAAAGATGTCTACAGGTGTTGCATGTGGTACCCTCTGCTGGGTTGGTGGGTCATCAGATAGCCTCCAACATGGTGCCAGTGCTGGATTGAGTTCTGAATTTTCCATCACAAAAAAAATGGTCTGCCGTTGGAAAATTAAGGGCCATTTCAGCACCGCTAATTCTCTGGTCTGGAACTGTGGAACCTGTGAAGAAAGCACTGCGTGATGAACTTGGGAACAATTGTATCCCACCAGTGCTGTGCTCCTAGATGACCGCATTCAACAGGAGGCGCGAAAATGTGAAACAACAGATAGCTCTGAAACTTAACGTGCTGCTTTATTAAAAACACACCTTGGGAGAAACCAAAACTACGAGTCAACCTGCGCATACTAACTGTCTGTTACAACCTCACTGGGCTGCACACAGACGCTGAAAGAGTTGGTTCTGGATGGTAAGATATATACGCCCTGAAAGCAGGAAATACAGTTTGCGAAGAACACAGTCCGCCATGTTGCTTATATGCGTCATCCGGACTAAGAACCGCCCTGTGATAAAGCGCGTCCCTCGACCGGACAATATGTCGTAGCAGGGGGCGCCCTCTATTGGTAGTGTCAGGCAAGTAGTCGTGAGGCCTGGAAAAAGTGCGGTTTGTTCTTTTCCCCTTCACCTTTATTTACTAGCTGGAGGTGTTTAGATCTGATGACTGCAAAGTCATATGGATCTCAGTCTGATCTCTGTCCTGACAAGAACCCCTCCTCTCTCCAGTACCCCCAGCTACATCACATATAAGCAGGTTGCCCCTCCACCGGGTTAAACCTTTAGTGGCTTGAAGTGGTACAGGAGTTCACAACTTCAGTTTGCTCTGTCCCATCTTCTCTGTTCTCCCCTCCTCTTCTACAGAGGTTGGACACACCCAGGTAGGTAAAGCTACGGTGAACCCATCAGTTCCATTTTGACCCTTATCCATACAGCTAATCAGTGTACAGGTAAGTATACAATCTCTACCTATTCTGTGGCCTGTACCGAACCTCACATCATTACACGCCCACCTCCAGATCTGTAATCCCTCGACTCTCTAACTGCTGGAAAAGGGGGCCCGTTCTTAACGAGTTCAGTAAAGCCTGGGAACCAGCATCAGCACAAGCATGAGCACTGGCAAGATGCTATCCTCCATGCTACCCTGGTCATTTCATCAGTGCTGGCAGCATCCTCTGGCTGGACGTGAATGCTTCCCACATCTTACTCTACATCAATGCCACAGTTTATAAAGAGGCTGGAAAACGTTCACGTGTAAATGAATTATGACCATGTACGGTATATGATATTTCACAAAAGCTATAAGCAGGCTTCAGCAAAACGAGCTGAATGCAAGAGTAATCATGGGAGCTCTTGCAGCGTGAGGAACAAGAGCATTCAAGTTTCCAGAAATACCACACCAGCACCATGTCTCAACACTTCTTGCGTAATTAAGACTCTGAGGTTAGCAGAGGTCATGTCTAAGCATTCTGTCACAGATTATTTACAACAAATTGCAAAATCCCTGTAGTCGAAGCCACACCAGAGCCACTCCCGTCTCCGAAAGGAGTAAACAATAGGAAGCTGGACCAATGTCTTCAGCCGGATTCGGAGGGTGTGTTGTTTTCCTTTGAAAGCACTCGGAGACAGCCTGCATGCTTGCCACGGTTTTTTTCCCTCCCCTCC
>JAMWET010002173.1:32500-67500 GCA_024036415.1 Prochilodus magdalenae | reverse complement strand
GGAATGCAAATCTGAATCATGAACATGTGGAATTGGCCTGTATTGCTTCCATTCCTACCACTGAGCATGCAACCTCGCCATTTCTAAAACAGCTACCCTTAATAAGAATCGTTCACTGCATCAACACGGTCTCGATTCCCTTTAGCTAATTAGCAAGGCCTCCATGCCCTGAGTGTCCATTACATAAAGCGGAATTTCACAATTAGCAGGTAACCTAGACCAAAGGTCAAGACTGTCCAACAGGAATGCAGCTCTGAAGCACAGTCCTGACTTTTGCTGAAGGGCTCATATGGGTTATACTGATACTGTGGCCAAAACCGGATGCTCATTTCAACAGAGGAGTTTGATGTAGCATGTTAACATGGTTAAACAGCCCGTTTTGAATGAACTGCTTTGTGAAGTCACAAAATCCTATACACTTACATAGGTCCACATATTGAGCCTACCATACTGCGGCCCTCGTGTTGAAGTTACGAGCACAGACTGAATGAGGCACAGTACTTTGCTGCCATGTCGAAGAGATGAGCATTAGTCTTAAAGGTACAGTAAGAAAACAAAGCCCATTGAATTCTCCATGATTACCCCAGACCAAAGTTAGAAAGTAAGTTTAAGTTTGCAGCGCTGTTCGTGTGATAATCAATCAATATGGGTCGAAAGACCTGCTGCAGGCTCGAAAGCATGCTGTCATTTTCCATTCTTAGAGAACCTAACGGACTGCCAGCTGTACCGCCGTTTAATTTGAGCCGTGACAGCTATGTAGTCCATGGGCTGGCCGAAAGGCCGTCCCTCTATTTATATCTGATTAGGAACTGCTGGCAGAAAATTCCAGAAAGCACACCAGTCAAAATCATCTTCTCCTTCAGCTCAGAGGACAGCACGGTCAACAATACCAACAACCCTGGAACAATCTTAGATCTTAGATGTAGATGTATATACATACATACACTTAAACACACACAGTATGTATTGTGTATATGTGGAATTGTTGTGTATATGGTGTATACTGTGTAGAGTGTATATCGTACAGTGTCTGTATGTATTGTGTATATGTGGAGTGGTTGTGTATATGGTGTATACTGTGTAGAGCGTATATTGTACAGTGTGTGTATGTATTGTGTATATGTGGAGTGGTTGTGTATATAGTGTATACTGTGTAGAGTGTATATTGTACAGTGTATATGTGGAGTGGTTGTGTGTATGGTGTACAGTGTGTAGAGCGTATATTGTACAGTGTCTGTATGTATTGTGTATATGTGGAGTGGTTGTGTATATGGTGTATACTGTGTAGAGTGTATATTGTACAGTGTCTGTATGTATTGTGTATATGTGGAGTGGGTGTGTATATGATGTATACTGTGTAGAGCGTATATTGTACAGTGTGTATATGTGGAGTGGTTGTGTATATGGTGTATACTGTGTAGAGCGTATATTGTACAGTGTGTGTATGTATTGTGTATATGTGGAGTGGTTGTGTATATGGTGTATACTGTGTAGAGTGTATATTGTACGGTGTGTGTATGTATTGTGTATATGTGGAGTGGTTGTGTATATGGTGTATACTGTGTAGAGTGTATATCGTACGGTGTCTGTATGTATTGTGTATATGTGGAGTCGGTGTGTATATGGTGTATACTGTGTAGAGTGTATATCGTACAGTGTGTGTATGTATTGTGTATATGTGGAGTGGTTGTGTATATGGTGTATACTGTGTAGAGTGTATATTGTACAGTGTGTGTATGTATTGTGTATATGTGGAGTGGTTGTGTATATGGTGTATACTGTGTAGAGTGTATATTGTACGGTGTGTGTATGTATTGTGTATATGTGGAGTGGTTGTGTATATGGTGTATACTGTGTAGAGTGTATATTGTTAGGTGTGTGTATGTATTGTGTATATGTGGAGTGGTTGTGTATATGGTGTATACTGTGTAGAGTGTATATTGTACAGTGTCTGTATGTATTGTGTATATGTGGAGTGGTTGTGTGTATGGTGTACAGTGTGTAGAGCGTATATTGTACAGTGTCTGTATGTACTGTGTATATGTGGAGTGGTTGTGTATATGGTGTATACTGTGTAGAGCGTATATTGTACAGTGGGTGTATGTATTGTGTATATGTGGAGTGGTTGTGTATATGGTGTATACTGTATAGAGTGTATATTGTACGGTGTGTGTATGTATTGTGTATATGTGGAGTGGTTGTGTATATGGTGTATACTGTGTAGAGTGTATATTGTACGGTGTCTGTATGTATTGTGTATATGTGGAGTCGGTGTGTATATGGTGTATACTGTGTAGAGTGTATATCGTACAGTGTGTGTATGTATTGTGTATATGTGGAGTGGTTGTGTATATGGTGTATACTGTGTAGAGTGTATATTGTACAGTGTGTGTATGTATTGTGTATATGTGGAGTCGGTGTGTATATGGTGTATACTGTGTAGAGTGTATATTGTACGGTGTGTGTATGTATTGTGTATATGTGGAGTGGTTGTGTATATGGTGTATACTGTGTAGAGTGTATATTGTTAGGTGTGTGTATGTATTGTGTATATGTGGAGTGGTTGTAACTGTAATAACCGGTGTATTTGTGTGTAATATACTGTGTAGAGTGTATATTGTACAGTGTCTGTATGTATTGTGTATATGTGGAGTGGGTGTGTATATGGTGTATACTGTGTAGAGTGTATATCGTACAGTGTGTGTATGTACTGTGTATATGAGGAGTGGTTGTGTATATGGTGTATACTGTGTAGAGTGTATATCGTACAGTGTGTGTATGTACTGTGTATATGAGGAGTGGTTGTGTATATGGTGTATACTGTGTAGAGTGTATATCGTACAGTGTGTGTATGTATTGTGTATATGTGGAGTGGTTGTGTATATGGTGTATACTGTGTAGAGTGTATATTGTACAGTGTGTGTATGTATTGTGTATATGCGGAGTGGTTGTGTATATGGTGTATACTGTGTAGAGTGTATATTGTACAGTGTGTGTAGGTATTGTGTATATGCGGAGTGGTTGTATTTGTGTACAGGGTGGACTGTCAGTTAGTTATGTGTATACTGGTACAGCACTAGAGAGACATGAACTGCCCAAACCAAATTCCTTGTGTGTCACACTGATCACACTTATCCAATAAACCTGATTCTGATACATTTGCTTTAAATATAAAAGTTTTAAACAAGATGAACAAAAGAGTCGCATGATCAGCAGAAAATGAAGCATATTTATTCATTTATTTTTTTGTCATACAAAATATCACTTTTGTAAAACCAAAAAAAAAAAAAAAAGAAAAAAAAGAGAAAGAGAGAGAGACTAAAAGCTAAAAATATTCCTACAAACTAAAATTTCAGAGTATTTACACAACAGCATAAGACATACCAACTTTAGTGTGATTATTATTATTACTTTAGATTCATATACAGTATTATTGGCATAGAGAAAAGAAAAAAAAAAAGAAAAAAAAAAGGAGGTAGGGTCAACTGCTTCATATCAGATGAAAGAAATTCATTCAAATTTTCTTTATTTTCATATCAAAATAAAGAAAAAGGAAAATCTGCCGTTCCCACCGAACGGATGAGGGGGAAAAGCACGGAAAACACTACTGAAACCCACTGCATTCTCAACCTGACAGACGGACGAATGAACAGAGAAGACAGGACGTATGTGCCGGCAGCTTCGCCGACAAAAATAAGGCAAAAAAAAAAGGAAAGGGAAATAGGAACGATTTTTCACTGAGCAGTCATTCATGTGTGACTTACGCAGAGGAGGTTGAAGCAGAGGATGGGGTGAAGAATAGATAGAGAGATAGAGAGAGCTAAAAAAGCCTCCAGCACCATATATCGAGTGGTTGTTAAGGCAGTGTCAGCAGCTCGGTGGGGCCACAGCCGGCCCCGTTTCTCTCAGCTTTAAAGGAATACTTCAGCAATTTTCAGCCTAATCTCTGAAACTCTAGCACATGGTCAATTACCACAGTCCGAAACTCCGACACGTTTTCCCATCATCAATTAAAACCAGCAATTAAATGAGACCTCAGAACTCAGACAGAAACCACTGGGGACCGATGAAGCAGTGGTGAAATGAGTCAGGGCAGAGCAGGGGTTGCAACACAGAAGCATTTTAGCGACTGTCTGACAGCCCCAGTGAACCCAGTGAATCCCGGTCTGGGTGACTATGCTGTGCTACACCAATAAGAGTCCTTGGGCAAGACTCCTAACACCACACTGGCCCACCTGTAATATGATTAACCTTGTAAGCCGCTCTGGATAAGAGCGTCAGCTAAATGCCAAAAATGTAAATGTAAATGAACCTACACGTGTGTTCAGAAATTATATGCATTTTTTGGAAACTTAGGAATTTTTTGAAATTCCCTCCATGAAAATTAAATTTTTCACTCAAAGATTTCAGCAACTGTCCACTGGCTTCTGTTGTGAACATGTGTCGAGTTAATTGGTGCTCTTTCTTTTCCGAGCACAAAGAAATGTGTCGAAACAACTGTGTCCGTGACGCACGACCATACGCTCCAGATGTGGATAAAGATTAGGTTGAAAAATCTTGGCGGATTCCTTTTCAAGAAAGTCGTTTCAACAAGCATGCATGCACGTACACTAAAATCATCATTTGCACAGATTTTAGTGCGAACGGGCCAAAAACAAAAAAAAAAACAAAAAAAAAAAAAAAAAAAAAAAAAAAAGAGAAGAAAAGAAAGGACAGATATGTCTTTTAGTGCAGCATCAATACAGAGAGAGAACGCTCAACGGCCCAGGCAGCACCGGCCGTCGCTTATGCCACTTCATTTTATCTTCTAAATTATCATTAGGTTTATACCAGTAATTAACACCAGTAATGTCATTTTTGCAAAGGACTGGACCGAATGATCGTTTGGTATCACTCATGTGTAGAGTACTGCGAGTACTATCACTCATACAAATCACAAAACTGTAGACGAGAGTTAAAAAAGAGGCTTCTGCGAAACGGCGTTCTACAGATTCCTCTACAGATGTTCATCTTTGTGGGAGTCGCCCTTATAAGTAGGCCTGTCACGATCACCTGATCACAGTTACTTACACATGGAGCTTATCTGAGTTAGAGCAAATGCATTAAAGGTCCTACAAAAACAACCGAAGCTCCAACCCTGGAGCTGCGACGCCTTCAGAGGACACGAGGGAGTAACGGGGTTTATCTGAGCTCTAGCTGCTGGTCATCAATTGAAAGCTACTAAACCCTGACAGAAGGGATATCAAATAAAATCCAACTTTGAAATACTTGTCAAATAGAGCAAAGAGGAAAACAGGGATATCCATTTGAATGTTTGAAGCCTCGGCTGCAGCTGGTAACATGTTCCAGTCCGAACACCAAACGGAAAGAGGACCATGCCTTTAAATAGTTTTGCATAAGGTTTTACATACTATAGGGATACCGGCAAATCCCTGACATGTTTAGCAGCTCTTTAGATACCGCTTCACCACTTTAGAATAAGACCACCCTTATGAATGGTTAAAACTGGTTATTAAAAAGATTATTAAGTAGATCATAAGCACCTTAAAACCATTAATAAGCAGTTATAATACATGTCTACAAAAAAGGCAATGGCAATTTGCTAAATTTCCTGCGGTATCTATCTATGGTGACCTGTTAGTCTAAAGGTGAACCTATAAATGTAATTATATTTCACTTATTACATTTATTTATACTTAAGTTCAGCTTTTAAAGCTTGCTTGAGCTTACTTAGCATTTTTAACTGTCAATTTCAATTATTTTTCATATTAATCAGAAAGAAGAGCTCACCTTTTCCCTTTTTTATTAACACAAAGATTTATAAATCCTTATTAACGTTTTGTAAAATGCTTATGACTAACTAAAAACCATTAATAAACTCGTTTTAAACGACTCCTAATAGGGTAGTCTTATTCCAAAAGTGGTTTCGAGAGGCGTGTATACTGAATAATGTTCTCAAACAAACGTACGATCTGGTGTGACATTACTTTTCTGGCAACCACCAGAATGCGGATGCTCTGCATCTCAGTAAAACGCCATCTAAAAAGATCCCTACATGATCGGAAATGCCTTGTCTAATAACACAGAGCTTCTCCACGACCCATAAACTAATCAGGGGCACTGAACTCCTATGCGTATATGAGTATGTGACCCCATGACACTATTTCCTAGCACACTACGTTTAGGCCCTCGTGGCAGAAAACAGACTGTGCTTAATTTTAAAGAACTGAGTTTTTGTGATACATCTTGCTGTGCTTAGAATTTTATCGCTTATTTGGATTATCCGAATTGGACTGCTAATCTCCTCTGATCTCACACCCTAAATCGCAAGAACCTACTCTACTACAGGGGTTGGACAATAAAACTGAAACACCTGTCATTTTAGTGTGGGAGGTCTCATGGCTAAATTGGACCAGCCTGGTGGCCAATCTTCATTAATTGCACATTGCACCAGTAAGAAATGTCATTCCCAAGACCAACTGACGCCGTATTGGCCGCAAAAGGAGGCCCTACACCATACTAATAAATGATTGTGGTCTAAAACCAGGTGTTTCAGTTTCACTGTCCAACCCCTGTACATGGCAATATACCATCAACTAAAACTTCATGATTGTGACAGGCCTACTTTTAGGCTGATCTGTAACCAGGCAATACTTTTATCTGAGCCAAGACCAGCATGAAAGAGCAATATCTATCCACAGCGCAATTTCACCTCATAATTACAGTATTAATATTCGGTTTTCTTCGTCAAGTCATTTATTACCCTGGTCAAGCTTTAACAACATTATAGTCTACAGGTGTCAAACCCTGCTCATAAAAAGATAAAAACCAACCCTGCCGCTAATACACTACTGGTACGTATTCCCTCCGAGTCAACCGAGCACCAACAGCAATATTTGGCATTTTGTGGAAGTTAGTCATAAAAAGTGGTGGATAGTAGTTTTTATTACATGTGGTTTAAATGTACTTAAGTATTGGCCAGTACTTTTATCCAAGTACTTTAATTAAAATGTTTCTTCAAACTGTATATATTTACAGTTACAAGTCACTGGGAACCTGCAGTGTTGTTAAAAAAAAAAAAAAGAAAAAAAGCAGCATCTTGTTAGAATTTAGATCGCTTACACTGATCCCAAATTAGTGGAGAAAACAAGTATAGCCAAACAGTTGGCCAGCAACTCCTCTTAGGGGAATATTAGGAAAATACCATCTTGGTTAAATACAGTTACTTCAAATCTCTGAAGTAAAAGCACCCCTCCTCTTCTTCCACCACTGCAAAATAAATGCAGTACGTCCATGTTAATATAATAGCTCATTTAATAGCTTCTGTGAAATAATAAATAACTGGCAAGCCGGAGATAATAGTATGGAGACACTTCAAAGTTATAAAAGCCTTATTTGATGTCAAATGTGTTAAGGTTTACTAATCTGTGATGGTTGACCTGCATGTCTACTTTGAACGTATGGACAGAAGACATGATGAGAACAGGCTAATAGCCAGGGAAATAGTTGGTCCGGTGGAAGGTGGGGCAGTGTTGTGAACAGTGCGTTTGCAGTGCCAATCAGTGCACCCCATTCATGATGTGCTTCTGGTGGATCTCCAGGGGTGTGGTTTGGTCCTGGTTATGCTGGGCGGGACTCAAGTCCTCCTCCCACAGTCGGGCGTTCTTCCGGATCTCGTCCAGAGAGTACTCCTGAAGAAGGGTCCCGTTCTCGAAAACAGTCACCAACATGTCCTATGCCACAAAGATACAATGATGACACCATTACTTCTGGGTGGGCCAGAACGTCAGTGTTCTGACAGTGATATCTAATGGAGCTGAAAAGCAACATCCAGGTCTACTGCATAAATCAAAATGCAATTTTGTGCCAAAAATTACAACTATGCATATTACTCATAACTTTGGATATGCCACTGCCACGAACATGCATGAGATAGCACTGCAGCCTGGTCCTACTTTGGCATCTTTGACTTCCTTTTTTTTTTTTTTAATTAAACTAATTAAATAAAAACTCTGATGAAATCTCACATTAAATGTCATCCCAAGTAACTCAACATCAATACACGAGGCCTTTGGAATTCAGGTGTTAGTATCTGTGTTTGTCTGCTCAAGTTTGTCTGTTAATGTGGGGTTCAGGAACTTAAGGGGTCAAAAAAATAAACAAAAAGATTTCATAAGTCAAATATTTTGGTAAGTGATTTAAAATAAATAGGTTTTAAAATGGAACCACAGAGCAAAAATGACGTATTAAAATAATCTTATATATATCTAATATATGGTCACTGTCCAAAGGAAAACAATATATCCAAAATGGCATCTTAATGGCATTATCATCAACCTAATATAATTTCATTGTAAGTCAACAGAACCAGAGTAACACCCCACACAACCCCCAATCAATTTTGAGCAATTTCTGTTGGTTAATACATCATGAAATTCTCACACAGTGTAAACGGCAGGCGCTGTGTTCAAACAATGCCCAAAAGAAAATATGAACAAAAGTGGAGGTGCATTTTTCTCTTCGAATATTTCTCATTTTGAGACTGTTAGTGAGAGCTGGTTATAGGATTATTTATCTTGCTTCTGGATGTTTATGTGATTAATGTGATTCTAGTAAACCAAATTTTAACTATACTGGCAAATCATTTGGCACATTTTAAGATAATAATTAAATTTAATTTAAATGAAACAAGTATTTCTGCCAGTATAGTGAGAGAGTATAAAAGTTAAAAGTTAGTCTGACATGTATTTGTGAAGACGACAACAAAACAGAAATTGCAACATCTTTGAAGGACACTTGTTGACCCTAGAAAAAAAAAAAAAAGTAGTGGGGTGTTTCAGACAGCACAAGGACGCCAGTTCTGCCAAGTTTGGGAAAAAAAATCATTTGCCTTTCACCTCACTAAGGTATTTTCACTTGGCTCAACTTGTATACTGATAAGGCCATAATAATGTTTTCGCAAGCGATACATTGGAAAACAGCATTCAGGTGTACATGTGGTGCTCTTCTGAATAACCAGTCATACTGTCAGGCACTCATCAACCTAAACCATTTGTATTACATTAAAACTGTTGTTCATGTGTTTAACTAAAACTTATTAGAGTCTATATATAACCCAGCTGATCTTACCGGTTAATCTACTGCCTTGAAATTTGCGCTGCCAACAATTTTCATATGGGTTGGGTTCTTCTTATGAAGCAAAGGTTTGCGGAGTATTTAAATGGGTAGTGTTCTTACCTCCTCAGGTTTGCCGACACCCCTTTCCACCGTCTCTATTAACCCGTCTGAGTTTCTCCTCAGTGACAGGCGCCCGCGCTTTGATCCTTTAGACGGGTCCGTGACTGGCTGCTTATATACATCCATCTGTAAACATGCACAGGGACATAAACGCATGCATAAAGGATGCGGAATAATCGACGCTGGATCATGTAAATATTCTCATTCGTCAAAGCAGGGTTCCACTGCCAACAAGTCAAGTCAACTCACCCCCTTCCCATTGGTTTCCACATAGCTGCACTTGAAAGCACAGTTTAGTGTGTCTCGATTGAGCTTCTGCAGCAGAGCACTTCCACAGCCGAAAAACACATTCTCTGCACTCCAGCCCTCATCGCTGAGCTTTTTCAAGATCTGAGGAAAATCCCCCACAGGAGAATAAAGAGTTCAGCACACAACATACTATGGCCTTCCAAATGATTGATTTATCGAAGGAATAAGCGACCATTTTCCAGCCTTCTCATATTCCACAGAACACAGCAGTTTACTGTGGACCGTCATTTCAACACTACTCAGTTACTTGCACAACTTTACATTGGCTACTATTTTACATGCGCTTGGAAAAAAAATATATATATTTTGGTCTTTCCAAGTTCAGGGACATCAAATTATTGGGTAAACAACCATATGCTGTAGCTGCTGTAGGTAATTTTTAAAAATGCAACTCCAAATTCATTATAAGATCCATCATATTCTCTCTGTAAAATCTGGGAAAAAAACCCACATAATTATTTCCATTAAAGAATTTTCTCAGTTGAAAATTAATAGTCAGATGGAAATGTTTGGGTGCTTCTGGTCAGATGACATGCTTTGTTAATTTGCATAAAATCAACATAAAATTTGGTCTTTACAAAAGTTATGGCAGCTTTTCCCCCTGAACAGGCTAAATAAACTCCAAACTTTGTAGAAGAATAGAAGGCTCTTTGAATTAGATTACAAAAGCAAAGCACCAGATGGAGCAGGCTTGTAATTATGTTTATGAGGCTGAAGAATGGACACAAAGACCAACTATTAACTATTAACGTTAACAGCTTAACGTGGTTCTCATCAATGACCTTTTCACACCTTCAAAATGTTCTGTGTAAATATTATCCTCATCTTCTTGCATGAGCTATTTCACATACCTCCTCAACGGAGCGGAGATCTATGCCATCGCCCTGAATGATGCGTAGATATGACGGAAGCACCTTATAGCCTACGGAGTTCAGAGAGCAGCTAAAACACGATTCAAGAATCTTTATCACCTGTAAATACACACACAGACAGACAGGACTTTTAATTAGGCACGTCCCTCAAAGTCATCCAGGCTGCTAAATCCGATTTAAACAGAAATGCAAGGCAGTCAGCTTCATATTAATACAGTATCGTACTGCAACATCCCGCCATGGTGTTCTTGTAAAGGAAATGCTTGCTGAATGTACCTCAACAAGAAGGTTTAGAAAGAAAGCCTAAACTAAAACTGCTTGTAGTGTTTAAAACTGGTAAGTACATGCAACAGAAGTGGCCTGTAGTAAAAGTAAAGTTTGAACATGCTGCTTTAAGATACATTTTTGCCTTCTGACGGTTTGTTGTTCCATTTCTAACCAAGAACTGATAGAACTTAGAGTCATCTAAAGCCCTAATTGAGGTGGATTTATTTGACATCCGGAGGTTCTGTAATTTAAGCAGTTAGTTCTGGGCTCCTGGTACAGCAGGAACCCCATTCATTTTCTCTTAACTACTTCGCTACAGTTTCCATGGTGGTTGTTTTGGAAATTCGTCTAACTGGAGTCTTCAAACCAAGTGGAAGATTTTTGTATGTCATTTTTGAATGTGTTTATTCCACCGTCACACCGTTTTCACAGGCTTTCTGCCAACATTAGTAGTTTTGAAGAATTTCCTTTTGAAGACTTTTGCATGCTAGTGTATTAGGGATGCAAATTTTAGCATATTTTTAATGATTGAGCCTTAACAGGCAAGCCTAAAGTCAAAGCCACAAGGAAACTGCCAGACCTAAAGGCTAACTGAATGAGCCATGTTTGAGGCAACTGTAAAATACTTGCACCTAGCAACCGAACGTAGTGCCGATAGGTGGGTCCAGGCATTAGCAGGTACTTCTAAACTTCTTAAAGTAAGCTGAAGTGATAGCTTTCTTTTCATTACTGGCAATGTTTGTCATCACCTAAATCTAAATCTAGACCTAGTTATAACACAAGGCTGTATCGTTTACCCGTAATCACAGAGATCTATAGCTGTGGTCCGCGGCCCTTGTTCCCCCAGCAGGTGGCACTCACCTCCAGCAGCGTCTCTGTGGGGTCCCCCGAGTCTGGGCGGATGACAAGAGCGGAGTCTTCACTACGCTCCATCACTCTCTCCTTCAGTTTGTCGCCCCAGATGTGCTTGCAGGCCTTGAAAATGTCATAGCTGTCACTGACCACGGCCACTGGACCGGTTGGGAACTGATCCAGCAGGAATTCGTACGCCTCCTTCTCTCTGCTCCGTCCCCAGGAGATAATGGTGCTTCAGACAGAAACATGGACAAATGGAAATTAGATTAGAACATGAAACGGAGTTTTGTGTGGGCTTTAGTCAAGAGACCTGTTGGGCCTCATAGCTCCAGTACTCAACTAAAACTTCAGACACCAAATACGTCTTGGCCAACCGACTACAGTTGGGGTAAGGGAGGAAATGGCTAAATCGGACTTTTGCCTAACTCCTATTTAAGGAACCAGAAGCCACTCAAACCATCTGGTTTAGGTCATGGTGGTCATTTGTGAAGTTAAAATATTCAAAGTGAGGAGGGTTTTTCGGTTTGAGGTTAAATTGGGTCAGCTCTTTAAGTCCTAAGCAGAAAAACACATGTTCAAGCTTTTGCCTGCCTGAGCGGCTTGTGTGCTTAAATGCAATCACATGAGCCAGCTGAGCTTCAGTCCAGTTTTGAGGAGATAAGGAAGAAGACAGCGAGTCAGTTCTCTAGCGAATCCACCATTTCTTTTTTTTTTTCTTTTAAGAAAATGTGAGTGAATCAGTGTGAATGTTTCGCTGGGCCATAGTGCCAGAGGAGGCTGATGAGTCAGTGCCAGATGTTCTGATAGCTGTTTACATGCCCAGGAGGCAGGAGAATTAAACAACAGTGGCAAGGACATTGCAGAGGAAGTCTGGAGAAGCGAGATACAAAACGAAGTAAGCTGTCATCATCTGCATCGAATCTCAACCAAGGGTATGAATCCATACCTGCGAGGATAGAGTATGTGTGCACGTATTTAAATCTGATATTACAAAGAACTTAAAAGCTCAAATCATGATCAGGAACAGGATACTACTGGTGTTAACAGGTTAAATGATTAAGAGCATTAAAGCATTTTTTATTTAGGTCATCAATAGTAGCTCCAGGCTCAAGCCCAGCTGCTCATGCAATGCAATGGCTGACTCTGTAACTGTAGCCCTCTTATTCAATTGGACAAATTTTAGCAGCTTCAGTATTTAGTGTGTGCCATTATCGCTGCTTTCAGTTCTTCAAAGAAATCCGCAGGGACATTCCCCCACACCTCCAAAGTCTTAGAAGTTGTTGGCACTTTCTGCTTATCACAGTGCCAGTTCTGGACTCTTGTATGTATAAAAGCCTTCAAAAGCGGCTCAGCCAATCAGAGCTTACAGCTGAAACTGCTTCATAAAATGAACTCCTAGTGTTTCACAGTAGTGACGTGTCACTGCATGACACCACGTCAGAATGTGTTAGTTAACAACAATTTCTGATCAAAAGAGATGCAAACACTGGCTAGCGAGCAAAGCTAGATTGCCAATGAATGGCTAAGTGGTTCAAACATACTCCAGGTGGCATTAATGACGCAACAGTTGACTACTAAACTTGTGCAAACTGCCCATTCAAAGAAAAGGGAGAATTAAATGGAACGGAAACTCACGAAACTTTAGACAGAAGCAAATATGTTCAACATCCAGATAAACATCATGGGGGGGGATATACAACAAACAAAGCGATGGTTTGGAAACTCGCGACTTGGAGACTTACCTGTGCTCAGCAGCAGGAATGGAGAAGCCAGCCATAGGGCAGTTGTAGTAGCGCTGGGCCATAAGCAGTCCAGCCACTGTGTCAGTGCTGCAGAAGTTGACCAAGTGAGCGGCTCCTCCGAGCGCTGCTGACTGCAAAGGGAATAAAAAAAATAAAAGAGAGGCAAATCAGCAAAACAAAATCTTCAAGGTCAAGACACAGGCTAGTTAAGAAAATCCTTAAAGTAGCCACTGTTAAAGCAATCAATGACTCAAGGCCAGCAGGGGGCTCAACCTATAAAGGCTGGTTTTTGAGCAGGTGAAAGTGTGAGGCGGGAGAGAGAGCTACATGTGGTTGCTTTCCGGTTCCCGGACCACCTGCTCGAGAAATACACGCTTCATTAGAGTAACTAGTGGTTTAGAAGGTGTTAAGGTTTTTCAGTGTGGTATGTAAAACCCATGTTTCGAATCTGCTTATATGATATGAAGGTTATCTTTTGAAGTTTGTGTATTTTTAATCAAAGTCTTTGAGGCCTAGACATTGTGGTATGCTCTTCAGCTTGGGGAGGGAGGACACGTTTGTTTCTCTTGGTTATTGCACTGGGTTAAGGAGTTAGGGTGAATTTGATGCATTTTCTTTTCGGTTGGTCAGGTTTAAGTAGGGATTATAATTTAGTTATGTTTGTTATTGTCTCCTTCCCTCCTTACTTACGTTTTTGGTTCAGTTTTCTGACTTCTGTTCACCTTCAATAAACCTGTATAAGCGTGAAGCTTGATTTTGTTCACGTGGTCGTGGGAACCGGAAGGGCAAGCACGTCTTTCGCTCTTTTTCCTGTTTATGTATTGGTCAAACCCCAGGACTGTTTCACAAGTCTATGTACTATCATCATAACTACTTGCTCTCCAAGCCATTTTAGCCTGGCTATAATGAACAGTGTTTTCTGCCAATGAACGTTTGCATGTAAGGAGAGAAGATGAGATCAAATAATTCTTGGGCAGCCAACTCCGGCACTTAAATGCCACTTCTACCACATATACCATCCATTATTGTGTACGTGTTTTGCTGTTCAAATATGTAAATCTGTTCAGTCTGTCTCTTTAAATGAAGCATACTAATGCAAGCATGCAATTCTTACTTACGATCACTTAGCGAGGTACATAATTAAATACATTTGCCACTAATTTACATTCTCTATCAACAGGTTCATGTCTGCACTTCTGACCTTTTGACTTTGGTTTTAATGTCACTGACTAGTATTTCTCGTTGTAGCCACGATTTGTGTTAACAAAATATAATTTAAAATAAAAACGATGCCATGCTTTTGTTTGTCAGCCTCAAGCCAAGTGGGCATTTTATAAATCCCTCCCAATTGGACTGAAGCAGCTTTACTTTAAGTCTTGGTTAATTCGCTATAAAGTGAGAGAAATCCGGGAGAGTAGCTGCCATTTGGCAGAAGAAGCCCGAAAGCTTGTTGTTCTGGGATACAAATTGAATTCGATACCAACCAAAGCCTTCTCAAACTGCCCCCGAAGAACTACAAGAACAACAATATGCTTAATTTCCGCAATAGATGGAGCGTGAAGGTATATTTCCCCTGAAATTCAGATTACTTGTGACCAGTCTAGTTAATTTTCTCACTCCTCCACAGAGAGGCCAGTATATTTAAATTACAAATGAGCCCCTAAGAGATACAGGATACCTCCCACGTCTTGCTCAGTCCATCAAGGAAAAACAGGAAAATCTATACATTAGTTAAGTCAGAAGGGAATGATTAATTCCGACGGGTGCTAACCTTTTCACTTTACCTCATTCTCATTAATGGTCTCTTAGTTACTGAAACGTTAAGACCAAACATAGTTGATAATCCTGATTAATTAAACTAGACACATCCAGCTTTGATTACAGGCACTTACAGAATCTTATACAGAATAGAAGCTTCACAGCAATGGTTTCTTACGATCAAGTGCTAATAGGTTACGCATCAAGAGGGCAAACTGAAGCCAAAAGCCATGAAAGGTCACAAATTGCTCGTTCACGCAGGTGATTTACTGTATAGTTGCTGTTAAGTGTTTCCTATAATAAACGAACTAAATTTGTCATTTTAAAACCCCATTGTGTTTCCTCGTGTTCTCCGGAGCAAATTCCTTCTCACAGCACTGTACAGAATCGCATACATTGTTTTCGGGCAGTTGGGCGATTCCAGCATGGACCGATGGCTGCCTAATTGAAAACACATCAGAGTGATCGAGTGGAGGCGATTGCTTTAGAGAAAAACATGTTAATCATCATGTTCTCTCTACTTCAGCCCCACCCCCGCAACAACCACCTGTCTCTGCACAAACAACATCCAATCTTTCGTTCTCAACTCAGCAGCTGGCCAGAAGGACTTTTAAAAGACATCATTTCATCAACACACTACCAAGACCGACAACCAGCCATCTCACTATACAGATACATTTCTCTCAGTCAGATATGTAATTTACTAAGCTTCTCTGTGATGAGCTTATTTTGTCCCCTTACGCTTTTATTAGATGACAAGACACAATAACAAATCACTGTTTCGTGACATAAGCTAATTAGTTTGGGAGCTTCTAAAAAACAAAACGTTTCCCCAGTAAACTAACTCAATGTGCTCCATTCAGTCCCAACGCCACGGGTGTATAAAATCAAGCACCCAGCCATACGGTCTACCTTTACAACCATTCATAGAAGAAAGGCTTGTTCTAAAGGCCTCGCCGAATTTGAGTGTGTTACAACAGTAACAGCAAAGTTATCAACCAACAGGAATCAAACTTGGTGGGTAGGTATGATAGCATGAGACATGCAAATGATTTCGGTTTCCACTGCTGCCAGCAGCGTGCTATGGTAAAATCCACATATACTTCCAAGTACATTGGGCTTCCCCACTATCCCACACATCCCACTAGCCCTACAATTCCACCCTCCTCGAAATCTTCCAACTACTCAAATCTTTTTCAAATTCTTCTCTGGAAAAAGTGCTGAGAATGATCCACTACGACAAAAGCTGCACTTATGTGGTAAGTGGAGCTGATATCACACTGAGGTGAGGAGATATATCAGAGGCTGGACAGTGAAACTGAAACACCTGGTTTTAGACCACAGTCATTTATTAGTATGGTGTAGGGCCTCCTTTTGCGGCCAATACAGCGTCAGTTGGTCTTGGGAATGACATATACTGCGTCCTGCACAGTGGTCAGAGGGATTTTAAGCCATTCTTCTTGCAGGATAGTGGCCAGATCACTACGTGATGCTGGTGGAGGTTCGTCCTTCTTGGTGGTATGCTGACATTACCCTGGAGACCGTGGCTCTTGATACATCACAAAGACTTGCTGTCTTGGTCACAGATGCGCCAGCAAGACGTGCACCAACAGTTTGTCCTCTTTTGAACTCTGGTATGTCCCATAATGCTGTGTGCATTGCAGTATTTTGAGCAGAACTGTGCTCTTACCTGCTAACTGAACCTTCACACTCTGCTCTTACTGGTGCAATGTGCAATTAATGAAGATTGGCCACCAGGCTGGTCCGATTTAGCCATGAGACCTCCCACATTAAAATGACAGGTGTTTCAGTTTCATTGTCCAACCCCTGTATGTATTTAATTGAATTTAATTGAAACCTCAATTTGGAATGTTAAACAACAAGTGTGTGTTTTTGTCAAGCTCAAATTGTTATAAAGTCGAGAAGTGTTCCACGACGATTCCTTTCTTAAGATAATTTATCATGACCTGATTATCTTGGGAAAACATGTATTATCCTGCGATGGTGACAAATTGCCTGAGCAATTGGGCTTGAGTACCTACCTAATGCAAATCTGCCGCCTGTCAGGGCTTCTGTATCAAACACGGTGTCGTCATCCTACAGTCTTTACTTAAGCTTTCTGTTCACTGAAGATGATTTAGCGAAAGAGAAAAACGCAGATCCATTTGGGGAATTCATCATCTCAGCCTGGCACCATTAATCTCTCCACCATACCATTAATCCGGTCAAACAGAAAGCAGGCAATCCAAGAGCACCGTCTTAGTACTCCTTAATGGCAACTGCCAAAGCCTCATCACCTCAGGATAAAGGCAATGCAGCCTTAGCAATCGCATTCTTCCTCAATAAACCATTTCATTATTGAACTTCTTGAGTTCAATAAAGGGCTCAATCTAGTCTATACAGGATAATCCTTTTAGATGGCGATTCCTGCTGCGTCTCTAAGGCTGACTCAATAGGTTGCAATGAATCTAGACTGTAGGAATGTTGCAATACACCACTGGTACATCAATGCTTTGATTTGCAAGGCCTTAGGTATTGACACTCGATTATATCAACACAAGATCAAAGGCTTGTGTCTCTACTAGAAAGCAGATAGCTTACGTAAGGGAATAGACTGTGTGGCTGCCGGCCACAAACAACAACACATAACCTGTCAAAGTCCAGCGTGCACGGCTTATTTAGTGGCGGTGGCTTTTTTTTTTTAATGAAGTTCCACTGGAGGTCCCTTGCTCATAGCTATTTTGGTTTGTTGAGAGTGTGTCATGCCATCTGTACGCATTACCACCGTTCTCAGCCTTTAACCAGCGGGTACTGCTCCGAAAGGGCAGATCAGTGAGGCTCTGTCAAAACCCATCAAGTTCTAGCTGCGCCTTAAACACACTCACTCTCACTTCACTGTATATCCAACTAAAGCCTGCAATACCTGTCCAAACCCAACAAGACCTGACAATTCACATCCGCTTTGGACAGCGTTATTGGTTAGTTCTGAACCTCGGATCGGAATTCAGATGTCATGCTTTGGCTCTTGCTGACGATCTTCTATCAATGATCTTGGCCCACTTTAACCTCCGCTGGTTTTTAAAATTGGCCTCACTGGAGTTACTTGTGTTGTGGTTGTAGTGTTCACAGAGGTCCCTACAGGCAGCTCTATGTAAAGTTTTTCCAAACTAATAGAGACACTGGGTGGTTGCTATATATGTAAGAATGAAGAATGATCATTCTGAGCAGCTGATAATTAAGCCAATTACTTTATTTTCTTTATGGATGGAGGGATGATGTCAGGCTTCAGACAAGTTTGTAGGAATACATTTGGATTTTGAAAGAAATTTTAATCAGGTAGACACAGAACTCTGACAGGCTAATAACTCAGCCATTTGTTGGGCAAAAGTTCAAACTGAATTTTGTCAGGTTACAAATGAGTTCAACCTGAATCTGTAAGCCCAAAGAAGAGTTCAAACAGAAAGTTGCTGGGATATAACTGGGTCCACATAATTTTCTAGGGCTAAAAATGGATTTAAACTGAATTTGGTTGGGCTAAAAATGTATTCGAGGTTGTATGTATTCAAATGCATTCATGTTTTCTTGGGCTAAAATTAGGTTCACAGTATTTTGCATTGTTAAAATTGTCTCCAGTTACTTTTCAAACTTTTTATTAGAGTCAAAAATTGGTTTTAACAGACTTTTGTTGGGTTATACATGGATTCTAATAGAATTTTGTTAGGCTATAACTGGTCACAAACTAGGCTGAGCATGATGCACCACTAACAAATTTTGATGGGATGTTTGAAAGTAAACTTGGCTATGTTTAGATTTGTGAGGTCAGGCCTGGGACCAGACAGGATTTAATCAGGTTACAGTTGAGGTTGGCCAGAATTCTGCTGGATTACAGTTGGGATCAACCAGGTTGTGATGGTCTATAATTGTGGCTGGACACAAACTGGATGCTCTAAAGTCAGGTACAACGAGAATCTTGTTGGGTCGCTGTCTAAACTTGTTCTAAGCATGTTGCTGCAAGATGGGTTATTTTAGAACATGATCTGAGCTACATTTTGGTTGGTCCAAAGTTTTGGCTGTGTGTTAGCTCAAGCTAACACACACACACTAACCTAAAGTCTCCACACAGAAACACAGACATGGTGATTATCGCATGAACAAGACCTGTGCTGACGAACAGTGGCAAACCTGACCTTTCCTTCACAAACAGGCAGACACTCATCTCTCCATACACTCCCTCACCACCACTGTACCATCCACAACGCTCAACCTGGCCTAGAAATAGCGTGAGTGACAGCTCCAGAACACTGTAGCAGGTCCCGCTGGGCCTTCTCCCTGAAAACGCAATAGTGTAGACACGGCCTGCCTGTCTGAATCCATTTTCCTGCATGAAGTAAAAGGTCATCCCTGATCTCATTTTGATGAAGTGGAATACCCTCGTGTTGCAATGAATTGATATTTTTTCCCCCTCCTTTTTGGCCAAATGATGGCTTTGTAATTTTATTGGTCCCACAGGACGGCCCTCTGCATTCTAACGAACTGACGAGCCATCGACATCTGTGCTTACTTTTAAAGTTCAAGCCTTAACTGCGAGCATGGGTCATTAGTGCACGCCAGGGCTGGAATGGAGCCGAGTCACTCTCCGGTGGCATGAGGGAGACATTTAATGATTTGTCCAGGTGAAGGTTAATAAAACCTGTTAAATATTAAACTGTGCTTTTCGCTGAAGACATGTCCTTGTAGACTCAACTTCGTAATCAATGGAATAGTTAAATCACGCAGGTCATAAGTGTAGTCTGTGTTGTGTAGTCAGCGTTTTCATTTCGGATTTCAATTGTCCTACTAAAAAGGCTGTAACTCATCTATAGTTGATAGGTCTATTGACTAGACAATTAACCAAACAACCAAGAATTGTGTCTTCTATGTTTTCCATTCACTGAATTTTAGGCTCAGTCTGCGCAATAAGCATTAGAACGTCCCGAAGTGTACTGTACCGAATCAGAACGACGGCAAGTATCATATGAGCATATGCGAACGGTAATGAGACAGTATATGACCAACCACTGCAGCCCTACTCGTCAAATAAGTGCACTAGGTAGTCTGATACACACGAATGGAACAAATTCAGGGTTCATCATAGTCTCTGTGTAAATCACAGACAGCGGTGGTGGTGACTCTTACCTCTTGTGAGGAGACCCCTCGGTAGCCAAAATCATGCAGCTTGAATTCCAGCCCTTCCAGACTGCCTGAGGTGGCTTTCAGGTGCTTGGCCAGGATCTTTTTGAACTCCCTGGAGATTGTTGCCACGGTGATGGGGTACCACATTTGGACCAGCATAGTCTGCGGGGACAAAGACCACACGCCACACAGACGTCAGAAACGAGAGCTTAGTTTGTGCCAAAACCTTCCCGGCCCCTACTAAATTCATCGACGGTCATCCTGGAGACATGCAGCAAAGAAGCATCATTGAATACCCTCATTTTTCACTGTGTGCCTGTATTTCTAACTGCATCCAAATCCAAGCGAAAAAAAATAAAAACCACCACACACTGTGTGCTGGTACTGTTGTGCAATTGCCTAGTGAAAGGTTCTCCAAATCTACCCAGGCATCGGATTTTTATGCAGTTATTATGGGAGCTCTCTAGGGACACCACTCTCAGCCCTGCCCCATCGTAGCCTCACCCGTCTCTAGGCTCCACTTGGGCAGCCTCCTCATTAATCTCACCTGTTTCTTGTTTAGATCAGCCTGTAGAGCGTGTTACCTCGGTTGTATAACTTCTTTGTTGCTCTTTGTTCCTGCTGGGTTTGTGTTGCAGATCTCTGTAGTCCCACATACATATAAATATGCAATGCAGTGCATGCTTCATCATAGCTTGATGCCTTATTATGTAACAGTACTGGTTGCATGATGCAATACTGTTATTCCCTTGTTCTTATTTAATGTTGAATCATACTTTGCATGGCTATTTGCAAGGGAGGAAGAGCCTTGTAGGTTTATCTGTGGCATTACAGGTTCCCCTCTTGTGCCCTATGGCTGTGTGCACCATTCCCGATAGAAACGACAATGAGCAACCTTTAATAATGAGTGTGAATGAACACTCCAGCCGGGCATTAGCAATCTGAGCGGCTTCACACTGTACACTTTTCCATGGCAGGTAAATGAATGTACACATGCATCCGAAGTTTTTTTTTTTTGCACTTACATATTGATATATTGATTACAGTATTGGAGGACTTAAGCCTCTTACAGTTTTGCTCTTATTCCTTTAAGTCATGCTACAACATTTCTTCAAGGTAAGCAACAGCATAGCTTCAAATAAATGTACCCTGCCAATTATTGCCACCCAACCGTAAAGACCAATGTTACATGGACAGTCACACAGCTACAGTGAAGAAAGCATGTCATTCTAACATTACAGCACACGTAGAAAGCTTTCCAACCAATCAGAATGTGTAGTTTTCGATAACATGCTCTGCCACATCTACTACTGCCAAATCCATTAGTCATGTTTGATCTGGGAGAAACACTGCACTGTGCAGCACAGTGGCCTTCTGGGATTGCAACTGGAGGACCCCAGAGTTTATGGCTTCAGGTCACACCCTCAACCTCACTGACCCCTCCGTTCTAATCAAGCTCCTCTGCACTGTTCCAGGGGCTGTAGCAGTAGCCAAGAGCGTACTGGAAATCAAAAGAGCTTGAATCGCTGTCCTACGGCACAATGGCCCAGTGCAAACATCTGACGCAGAGCAATCCGCAGCACCAACATGTTTTAGAAAACTCCAGACTGTTAACTATTTGTGGTGGACGTTTTTCCCTGTACTGGTGTCGGTTTAGCTTAATTTAGAAGCTGGAATACAATGCAGGTGCAGGATGCGACTTGTGAAATTGTTTTATTCTAGCTTGTTCTGTTGCATAACATGTAAATACACATCCTCCCCAAGGCCTCCTTCATTTGCATACTGTAATGAGTTATACACATTAACAAAATATCAGCCACAGCTTGGGAGACAATCTAGTTCCCAAAACCTTTTGACAAATATTAAACAGCCGAGACACATTTAGTTATAAAGCTAAAGAAGCTAAGCTTACACCAATTAGCACCGTCCAAACAACATGCCTAAAGTCACGCACAAGCTGTGCAGTGTTGCTAAACAACCTTAAAAAGGTTTGGTAATGTGGTTTCTAACACTGGATGACATAGCACTATGTACACAAGTACGCTGCACAGCAGTAGCAGCCATCTTCAAATTAAATTACATCAGTACTTTTGTCCACATTGGAGTATACCGTCGCTGTCCAAAGAAAAACATGCATCTCCATTTTTAGTTTTATACCTCATTGGATCACGAGGTGCTGTTTACACTGGCTGTGAATCTCATGAAGAACGGACCAACAGAAATGGCCCAAAACTGCTCGGAAAGACGTCTGGTTACATAAACATCCATTCAAATTAAATGAGGTTTTTGGCCTCTCCTGTGAAGTTGCGTTTTGGAGATACCTGTTTTTCTTTGGACAGCGACGATATAGTGGGGCAGTCGTGGGCTGGAGGTTAGGGAACCAGCCTTGTGACCGGAGGGTTGTCGGTTCAATTCCCTGAGCCTACAGTAACGACTGAGGTGCCCTTGAGCAAGGGCCCCCAACTGCTCCGCAGGCGCCGTGGATAGGGCTGCCCACCGCTCCGGGTAAGTGTGCTCACTGCCCCCTAGTGTGTTCACTAGTGAGTGTGTTTGTGGTGTTTCACTTCATGGATGGGTTAAATGCGGAGACTAAATTTCCCCACTGTGGGATCAACAAGGGACTTAAATCTTAAAAAAAAATAATAAAATGCTAATAAGTAGTTTGCCCAGCGCTTGGCTAATCAACCACAACTGAGGGACGAGGTTAATTGTACAAGCTTGACTTTTTGTCAGACCACTGATTTTTTCCAGTGGTGTGCAACACAAGAGACAGAACCTTTCAGTTACAACATATTTGAGTAGCTATAGGTTAGAGATCTGCAGAGAGGTTTTTCCATAGGTCAGTGTAAGATGTTGGTGGTGGTGGTGGCTGTAGTGGTTCCACCCATCACAGCCTAAGTAAACTCAAATAGAAATTTAACCTCATTACTTCATAAAATCTTCCTCCACATCCAAGACGACCAGCTTCTGGTGGGTTCTACTGCTAATGCCCTTTTTTACCCATTTGCTTTTCTCAGTGAGGGCATTTTGACATGTACACATCCTTTCAGACCCATAGCACCTAGTTAGTTGTCTTTTCACACTGAAAGGATGGACAGAAACAGTTGTGGATGTTTGATCTGAAGCAGGAGTGCAGCTTGATGCAGCTGAGAACACGCAGTGACAGTTTTGTTGATTCTACTACATCTTGCATGATTGTTAACACATAAACTTCAGTTTAGGTACAGGACAGGATGAAAGCCCTAAAATGTAATTAAACCCTTGTGTGTAATCTTCTGGTAACAATGTCTCCTGCTTTTCGGTCCAATGCTGAAAACTGAACTGGCTTGTATGTATAAAAGGCTGTTTTTGCTGGAAATTAAATTAATGAAGGATGATCTCTGACAGGACTGTATGGGCAAGCAGTTCAAACCAGAGTCCTCAGCTACAGTTTTTAAACGGTAATGAAATACCTCAATATAGTTGGTGAGCCAGTAGAAGTCTGGGTCTGTGTTCTCCACCGTGAAGAGGACATTTCCCCTGGGGATGATCCTACCCTCAGGAACGGCTTTGATGCGGATCGGAAGGCGTCCGTCGTATCTCTGACAGACACAATTAGACGGAGGAACAAAACACAGTCAGGCGTGGGCTCAGGCGAGAGCGCTCAGCCACAGACGAGGGGTTTTAGCATGGTTTGAAATCGAGGACAAGTCGTGTTAATCCTACCTCCAACACTTTTCTCCAGCCTTCTTCATCAAACACTGCTTGCTTGAAGTGCATCTGGTAAAAGACTTTAGCCTCCTGAATTTTTTCCTCTGTGACGACACGCCCTGGGGGAGTTTAGGACACCATTACTGACGATCAGAGCATCTCATTTTAGGTTCAAATGCATTCAACAAATGTTTCTCAATCCTGATGTTAGGGATCGCATGCATTGAAATCTTCACCAAGCCCTTGATGAATAATTAAGTTCTTTATAAAATGATGTTTTAAAGGGTGAGAATCGGTCAAAATCACTATGAAAATCCTGGGACTGAGAGTGACTTCTAACACCATTAGCTAGAATTAGCATTCTACAATTAGCATCCCACAAACCATCATTATTAAACTTTCCTATACAGGTAAACAATTTTAAACAGATTTGATTATGCTGTTTCTGCTATGGTATAACACGCTGTCCTCTGTGAAAATGAACAGAGGTATTGAGAAAATAGGGAGAAACCTCAGTCTGGTATGGGCTATATTCTTCTATACTCCTCTTCAATATTGAACCCAAGTTAGTCACACGTAAGTATAAGGGACATGATTAGAACCGACTGAATGATTGATTAAATCACTGATTTGATTTCATTGTTCCCTAAAGTCTATTTAAAATCATTGTAAAGTGAGCAAATTACCTTCAGTGATTAATGATAAAATCAATGATTTTTCTAAACAACATTACAATCAAAATAATTTGAATAAATTTTGCTTAGAGAGAGAGAGAGAAAAAAAAACAAAAAAACAACGCTAAAGTTAAAATAACTTAAAAAAGGTTTTTCTGGGGAACTATGTTCTCCTACAACACCCTACAGGCAGCCTTCTTCCATTAATGCATAAACAAGATATTTGGGGACTGTCTTAACTTTGTGATGGAGCTTTTAGAAGCATCGCCAACACTGTTTACCATTCTGATGCACACCAAAGAAGTCTGAAGGACTTTGTTTACATCTTAACCATTTAATTATGTAGGAACTTTGAACAACAAGTTCCCCTTTAAGCCCCTTCCATTTTATTCTTAGACCTAGTGTGGGTATAAATGAATACATAGTTAAATCCCTAACTGAAGGTCATGCAGTGCCCACCCTCAGTTAGACATTTAGTCATTAATTGGCAGAATGAGACACAATCTGGTCAGATCACAATGTCTCTTATGCGGGAGGAGGACAGCCATTTAAGTCCAGCTGAATGAGAGAGGCTTAAGTCCTCCGACTGACCAGCTGTGCCGTTGGCTGGGAGGGGAGGGGGTTTAGAACGGGACAGCACTGTGCAGAAAGGTCACATCTCACGCTTCCCACATATGGTAGCGGTTTGGCGCAGTCACAACTTTGTATATTCACACAGTGTTTCTTTACTACACTCCAAGTACCTTCAGGGGAGCTGACCTCCTGTTATGTAACTGAATTCTGGCGCTCGGATGACGTGCATGCCTTGTGTACACTTAAAATAGAAGGCACACTGGAATAAGGGGCTGCCAATGTTGATGTATCGTTTTTCACAATCAAAGAGGCCAGGTTACTCAAGGACTTAAATTCGCAGACTACTGTTTACTAAGGCAAGCGGGGTCTTTCCAATGTATTTATCTACTATCTATTCACCGAGCTCTAGACCAATCTGTTCTCGCCGAGACAGATTCCTACCATTTGACCTTGCATTGAGTCAAAGCTCTTGTCTCAACACAACACATGCAGTACGTGAGAGCTATGGCAAACATGTGAAACGCATGTGACAAAGGCTGAAAGCCAGGGCCAACTTATTGAGGCATGTCTGAGAGGAGTGAGCAGTGTCCAATAGGACAACAGAAGGATAATGTTAGTAGTCACTCAGATGAACAGTATGACATTGACATTAGTGGGTCTGTAGGGTGAATGATATGGCAAAGGATTAAAAAACAAAAACACAAATCATATACACCCACCGGCCACTTCATTAGGTACACCTCTTTATAACGACAGGCATTTCATCAGCTCTAATCACCATATCAAAGAACTTTGGAGTTCTAAGATTGCAGAGAAACAGATAGGCCACATTCTGTATACTTGCTAAGCACCTTTCACGTGTTCTGCAATTGGTAAGGACCACCACAGAACCGGTATTATGTGGGTGGTGGAACATTCTTAGTAGTGACACTGATATTGTGGTGGTGGTGTGTTAGTGTATGTTGTGTTGGTGTGGGTGGATCAGACACAGCAGTGCTGCTGGACACCTCTGTGTCACTGCTGGACTGAGAATCATCCACCGACCAAAACGATCCAGCCAACAGCGCCCTGTGACCACTGATGAAAAACTAGAGGATGACCCAACAGGCTCATACCCACCTATCTACACTCACGGGGCACCTTATTAGGAACACTATACCTCTGCTAATTAGCATAATCCGCCCATCATGTCGTAGCTGTGCAATGCATAAAATGACGCAGACATGAGTCGACAGCTTCAGGTAATGTTCACATTAGGCATCAGAATGGGCGGAGGGTTAATGGAGTGGGGCTAGTGATCTCAGTGATTTTGACAATAGCATGACTGTTGGGGCCAGACAGGCTGGTCTGAGAATTCCCATAACTGCTGATCTCCTTGGATTTTCACACACAGTCATCTCTAAAGTTTACTTAGAATGGTCTAATACGGACGTGCAAAGCAATTCTCCAGACAGAAATGCCTTATTGGCGTCAAAAGACACCAGCACAAAAAGCCCAGATTAGCTCAAGCTGACAAAAAGGCTATGGTAACCAAGATAACCGCTCTGCACCACTCTGTAAATGTGTTAAGCAGAAAAACATATTATAACACCTCCATCCTTTGGGCAGATGGGTTAGAACAACAGAAGAGGACACCGGGTTACACTTCTGTTAGCTAATAAGAGAAAGCTGAGGCTGCTGTGGTATGCAGGTTCACCAAAACTGACCAGCCAAAGACTGGAAAAATATGGCCTCCTAAGCTATAGAGATTGTAGAGCACTAACAGCATACATCATGGACCCAACCTGCCTTGGAGGATGGTGAAGGTGGTGTAAAGGTGTGGGAATTGTTTACTTGGCACATTTGGTGCTATTCATATTCATGTCGCTTGACAGCCACAGCCTATTTCAGCAATGTTGCTGACTATGTGCATTTATTTATGGCCACAATTTGCCATCATCTAATGGTTACTTCAATCAAGATTGCGCAACATGTCACAAAGATAAAAATTGTCTTAACGGATCAATTCAATCTTCTTTTGTCACCAGATCCCAATACACCACCAATAAACCACCTTTGGGTGTTTTATTCATACTACAGAGAGATCTGTAGTATGAAATATGCCATCCTATTAAGAATTGAAAATATTTGGAGAGCCAAGAGAGGCAGTCCCTGGTATTAGTATAGTATTCTTGATAAAGAGATTCGTGAGTGTATATTGGCCAGTGTTCTACAAGCAGAGACGAAAGCAATGATACTGGTACTGTTAATGATATTGGCACACGTTTATATGGCTGTGTTAGACAAAGATGGACCTGGTTCCATAAATCCGAAAGTAAAAGCATCAGCAGCTTATGCATCAAGTTATAAACAGATATATGTCATTGTTTCGTTTGTGCATATGGTCTTATTCGGCCAGCTCTGTCGATAAATACCTGCTAAATATCTCTTCAGCAGGTACTGCAGGCCGAAAAACACAACTTCATTGAACTGGGCCCCCTTCTTGCGCCGGCACTCAAAGTATGAGTACACTTTGTTGACATTTGGAGGATATTGCTTGTAATGTGTTATCTGTAAAGCAAAGAGACATTGCATAAAGATCATACCATCACATTCCTTGGCACAAATAGATACAATATCAGATACGTATACAGTAGATTAAAAAAAAACAAATCAATTTAATTTCTAATCTTTCTTGTTTTGTTTACCCGCCCCCCCAACATTTTTCTTCTGACAAACAGAATGCTACAAATGTTTTTAAAAATACATTACAAATAAAAGTAACACTATATTTCAACATTACCACTTTAGACTTCGCACACTGAGGGCTTTTTAAAAGAGCATATGCTTAACTGCATTGAAGCCGTTTTACTTTCACACATGGAATCTCTTGCGTACTACACAGATATCTCTGCAAATCTGAGGTCAAAGAAAGTCTGTGCACACGTGATGGGGGAGGGCATGTCCCCTGTATAGCACAAGGTGCTCATTGTCTCGTCCCTGGACATTAATTTGCTAATCAGAGCAACGTCCCTTAACTCAAAACACGTAGCCTAGGAGCGGACCACAACAGTGCAAAACCAAGACATCTTGTGCAAAGTCAGGGGATCCATTTCTAGATCAAAGGCCTTGTTTTGGACTCTAGGCCTTCTAGGAGTTTTGCTGTGCAGTAGGGGAACAGAAACTGTACTACAACATCATAAAGTTTTCTATGTCTTCAGCACAAAAATCCAGAGACTACAGACGAAACAGAACTGCTTAGTCTGGAACACTTAAATCCCATTCTTTCCACGGGTGAGCTTATCTTACATGGCATAGTATAGCTATATATATACAAACTCAAAACTGTAATTGGATTTGGCATGGACTGGACAAGTTTCTGGATGTAGGCCACGTTAATATTCAGTCACTTTTGCAATTCTGACGTGAGAACTGCTAGTAGACCCGTTCAACCGTACGCTTCCATACACCTGCAGATTCAGCTACTTCCCTTACACTATGGTCTTTGGCCACGCCCAAACGCTCCAGTCACTCCTTTTAGCCACACATGGAACGAGACATTCCCTGCACTGCAGCACCTCTTCCCAATCCATGGTTCCTTATATTTATAGTATATACAGTTCTATCATTCTATACCACCTTAAACACACAAGGTGACTAGTTTTGTCCAGCAAACTTGCTATATGCATATGCATATGCACAGTAAATTAAAGGTCAGTAAATAGAAAAAAAGTTCTTATACATACATACATACATACATACATACATACATACATACCCACTGCAAAAGTAATCTGTATACCTGAGAGGAGGAAAACATCTAGAAGAACTTGTTCTGTTTGCTAGACTTTCATTAATTGTGCCTATGCCTATCCAGATTTTGCTTGCGTTGCCTACATTCCACAAATGACCAACATCAGGAACAGCTTGAACCAAAATGTCCTAAAAGGATTTCTGCGGCTGGAAACAGAGTGCTAAGCACCATTATGAGGTTAAAGTTGGGCTAATTTGAAGCACAAACACTGTTATATAAGCCTCCACGAAGGAAAGGAAAAAAACGTTTGGAGGCAGGTAATGACAACACTACAAACGTGCCTTAGACAGGATTTGTAGAACTGAGCATTGCTAATACTGGGAAATATTAACAAACTGAGTTGATGGCTATTTCACCAACAGAACCCTCCCATCAAAATGCTGGCAGACGAAAGAAATGCCAGTTTTGCTCAATCTGGTCTGAGTTAAAAGGAAGCTAGCTGCTATGGTGCTAACTCATGACAGACTAGCTGATTTCCATTGCCTATACAGATTATAACACACAAACTACAGCAGACAACACAGCACTGATAAAAGCCAGCTAGGCCTCATTTTTGAAAGCCTGAACGTGTACTTGCTGAGCAGTGTAAAACTGAAACTGTACAACCCGGGCACCTGATCTAAAGCCAAGGCAACGTGGACAATTCTGTTTCGTCATCCGTGCTGAGTACTGTGCTGACAAACATGCTAATGCCTTGCACAAGCAGGGCAGCATCCTAATCCTAAATCTATGAATTACATAATCCAAGGACTTTGGACACATGGGACTTTAATCTATGATTCTGAGCTATATGTCAGATCAGGCCTTGCAAGGGAACGTGGACAACTCGTACATTGCTTGGACCCACATTGTTTTTAGCACATTCATTAACATTACAGGGGCAAGGTTTGAAATAAGGTCCACACCTCCATCTACTTTTTTTGGCTTCAGGCTTGATCCATAAACACAGTATGCCAGGCTGCAAGCACATTGTAACTGTGATATTGATTACTTCATCTTATCTATAGAGAGCACATGTTATGTGTTTTTAGAAGTTCCCTACTCAAGACAACTCAATACAATGTTTATGATCATGTCGGCTGTAATTTTAAAAATGGCAGATTTCGCAATTCGAAAACTGCACTCTCTTAAACTGTGACTTCAATATTTTTTAGCCTGACTGCAAATTAGCCTAAGACGGGGCTTAACCCATACATTCAGCATCAGCTTACTGGTCTGACATGGATTATTCCCAGACTTAGGGTTGACTAGAACGTGGCAAGTCATTCTTGAAAACCCTTTTAGTCTATATTTAGGATTAATGGGCCTTATTCACCAATACCTTCCTAAGCTGTTTCTCAGATTTGCCCCCAAGAGAAAGTCTGTCAGACTCATGACTTCAGTGCATAGATTCTGGTTTTACCCAAGAACAAACTCAAATAAGAAAATGCTGGGGAACATCAGAACCATTGCGAAAACTTTGTGAAAGTAGGGTTTTAAAAAGAAAGTTTGTTTTAGGAATGACTGGTGAATGAGGTTCCATGAACTCTTACAGTAAGGAACTCCAATAAATAGATTACTGCTGTGTAGCACCTCTTATATAACATAAGGTACTTTCACCGATGCATTATGACCTCACGGTTATACAGTAATCCAACGTACTTGCGCAGTACCTCAGTGAACTGCAGTCATGATATTATAGAACTATGGACTGCCCCAAAAGTAGACCTGTAATCATGGTGCAAAGAGTCTCTGGGGCAAGGGAAACATGCTTTGCTATTTGAAGGCGATTACAGAACTTCATTTGCCATTTTCTGATGACATCTGACCTATTTGGCGTTATCCCTAACCCTACCAAAGGAATGCCAAGTTGGCTTGTCAGCACATACCATCACTCAACCAAGGATGGTTTTGCTTTCCCCTGAGAACCATCCAAGAACTCACTTGAGTGCTTTTCATTTGTGTACATTTCTGCACCACGTCCTACAGGCTTTACCAGTATATGCAAAAGCATATGTAGACAGGAGTGTTAAGCTGTGAGTCCTGCAAAGCTGCGATCTGGCACTATAATAGAATAAGCATGTCAGACAGGTGACTTAGCCAGCATAACACTCAAATGACTACACTGTGACTGAGTCAGATGGGAATACCCCAGCCATAAGCGTCACTAGCTAACAAGCTAATTAAAAGCTAACTAGCCAACACTCATTTTCGGTTTCATTTCTAGCGTTTCAGACCACGTTAGGTCTAACCCTAGCCCAAGTCGGGAGCACAGGACGTAAAGCAAGCTCACACAAAGACCGAGCTTTGAGATAATATGATAAATACATAAAATATAGTAAACACAAGCTAGCTAGCTAGCCAAGCTAACTGCGTTTCTGCTAACTGTAAACGGGAGCGTTACATTAGTAGTTTTTCCAGCTGCCTGCAAAACATATTAGCTCACTAACAAACACTTCCTAAGATTAAATCGCTTGCACCAAGTCAGGGAAAGGCCTACAACGAGCAACACAGGAACAGGGTTATGAAACACGGAGCTAGCACGTCAGACTAGCCTGACAGACTCTCGTTAAGTTATAGCTCGTGGAGGCTAAAGCAAGCTCCACCCCCGACCCTGGTTTTCACTGAGGTGGGCCATTTAAAATGAAACCAGCGCACAGTCCGTCCAGCTAACGTTAACTGGAATACACAGCGTATACTTTTTATAACCTTCTCTGGCTAATTCAGGAAACAGCAGCGAGGCGTGTTGTTGTCTTTCGAACCCCTTACACAATACCCCGAGCGAGCTGCTCCATTCAGCAGCAGCAGTCAAGGCTGCCGGATAAAACACTGACAAGCAAGGGCACTGAGCGACTAGCTAGCAGGCTAACATCACCAACAATGCAGCTACGAGACCCACATTTGTTCCCGAATAGAAGACAAGAAAGAAAAACAAGCTCGGGTCTGTCCTTACCTTGTATGAATCCGTCGCGAGTAAAAAATTAAAGTCCTGAGCTGCCATAACTGACTGGCTGTGCTGTAACAAAGGTGAAATTCGTGTCTGGTCGTCCTTGTATTTATATGCGGCGCGTAGGCAGCGTGACACGGGGAGGAGGAGAGGCAGTTCCACCGCTGGAGGGGTGAAAATAGGATTGTGACTCCCCCCCTCTGTTATATCTGCCGCCCGCCTGCGTGCGCGTGAGGGGCAAACCGTGTCGTTCACGTTTAGCCAACAGACAAGAGGGCAATTGGAGTGGGCGCGGCTTCGCGGCGCACATCAGGGGCGCGTCATACGCCAGATGCGGATGTGGGCGTGGCCAATGTTACAAACGGGCGGGGCTTTGACTCTGAATCTGGCTGGAAGGAGCTGCGAGGTAGCGGCGCATGTGCTGCGGGGATGAGTTTCGGTTTTACGAAAACAGAAACAAAACTGTGGAGAGCTGATCTCCTCGATCATGCGGCCAGGCCCTCGTGCATCATCTCCTCAGAGTTTCAGGTCAAAGGTCTGAATCAGCTTGTTCCTGTATGTGCCTGTTCCTGAGCCAGTCAGCTGCTATGACAGCACATTTACAGCAGTTCATCACACACTGGGTTCAAGGTACATAGGGTTCTGCTACTGTTATAATCTTGACATCCTCACAATAGCAGACCCCCCTCTTTTTTATGGTGCTATGTAGAACCGGGAGCGTACCATTTTTAGAAAGGTTCTATGCCATCATGCACCATGGACCATCTATCTATCTATCTATCTATCTATCTATCTATCTATCTATCTATCTATCTATCTATCTATCTATCTATCTATCTATCTATCTATCTCTCTATCTATCTATCTATCTATCTATCTATCTATCTATCTATCTATCTATCTATCACACACATGGACTCAAGAACACTTCCAAAAATGGTTGTCACTGTCATTGTAAAACAGTCTGACATCAAGACCTGAAACTTGAAGCTGTATTACACAAAGATAAAAGGCCATACATCAACTCGCCAAGTTCTCTAGGTCCACTTTCATCTCAGATGGTCTAAATGGCAGTGGAAAAGTGTGCAGCGGTCTGATGAGCTGAGGTTTCATGAAAAGAAAAAACATCTGTCATGGCATGGATGGCTTCAGTGCCCACAACATGGGGGACTTGCATATGTGTGATGGTACCAGTGATGCAGAGGAATACTGGGATTCCAGAGAGACATTTTCCCCCCAGAAAGCCCATAGTTATTTCAGCAAGACAATGCCAGGCCTGATTCTACACATGTTTAACTGGCATCTCTGGAGATCAGTGTCTTATCAGAAATGGATGACACATCATAAAGAGGAGAGTCATGTCCAGCTGGAACTGCTGAGTAGCTGAAGTCCTGTGTAAAGCAGGAATGAGCAATCACTCCAATTGCAAAACTGCTATATTAGGTGTCCTTAGTTCCCAACACTAAGTTTAATCCTACGTAGAGGTGATGTAGTGTGGGTAAACATGCCTCGGTGTGGGTTTGTAAAAAACCATGCCTCGTCAGTCTCACAAACTTTTATTTATTTTAGTGCCAAGACTTATACTAATGTTTACATACTGTTTTAAATATTATCCAACCTCAAATGTTATTTTTTATTGTCAGTACTCACAACATGCACTTTATTTATTGCCATATATATATATGTATATATATTATATATATATATTATATATATATATATATATATATATATATATATATATATATATATATATATATATATATATATATATATCAAATCAAATCAAATCAAATCAAATCACTTTATTGTCACATCACATTTTCACAGGTGTGAAGGTGAGTGAAAAAACTTAGGTGCGTAGTCCCTTACAGTACTTCAATACAAATATGTCTATAAATAGACAATAAATATATACAATACTAAACACCAAATCTCTGTTTACACTAATTTACAGTTATGAATAAAAGTTTTGAATAAAAACTATGATGTATGCTGATGTACACATTTATATATCCATATAGCACTATGGTAAGGCTGAGGTAGATGAGAGATGCAGGGTATATACAGGACATAGAATATTATATATGTATATACATACACTACAGATATACAGTGTGGATGGAAGATAGCAGTAGGTCAGTCTATATGTGCAAGTGTAAATATGCTAATGTAAAGTGCAGAGTGATGATTGTCCATGGAGATCATCGTTTAGATGGTTTTGGTGAGATGTGCTGAACCAGATCCATATACCGGTGAATCAGCACTACTGGCTGTTTAGTAGCCTGATGACTCGGGGGAAGAAACTATCTCGGAGACGGCTGGTTCTGGACTTTACACTTCGGAACCTCCTCCCACTCAGCCAATCCTCCTGGTTTTCCTCAAGCAGCGGCTGGTGTATAAATCCAGGAGGTTTGGAAGCTGAATATATATGTGTGTGTATAAATATATATATGCATATAGATATGCTGATATGATGTGTATATGTAATAAACAATAAAGTTGAATCTAATCTAATCTAATCTAATGTTTATGTAACACATTAATTTAACAAAACATGTTAAAAACATTATTACTATATATACATACTATATATACCAGTCAAAAGTTTAGACACCCCAACCTAATGGAGGTTTTTGGTTATGTTCAGAACTTATCTTACAGGCGTACAGGTTTTTATTTCTGCCATATTGCCATAAGCTCTATTTCTCTAGTCTAGTGAATATTCATGATGGACCGACCAATAGAATCGCTCCAAACCTGCTTAGACATAAACCTTCACTGCAGAAAGCTGGTTCATCCTCCTGTAAAGCTCCACTCTGGAGAAATTTATGGTGGATTGCATAATTCCATTAGTGCTATTTCATAGTTTGATGACATCATGTTTATTCTATAGTAAAGCAATAAGCCAAACATAAGCCTTCTATGAGTAGCCATGTCTAAACCTATGACTGGTACTATATGTATGATCCCTATACAATGAACACTATGTCCCAGGTTTGACGCTTACATATATGCACACAAGCCTGACGTTTTATATGTGCAAATGTCCTATTAATAGCCTTGTTTTCAGAAGAAACATTAGACAGGTGCCAACAGACTTTCATCCAGTCATACACGGAATGTTGGCTA
>JAMWET010002173.1:0-27500 GCA_024036415.1 Prochilodus magdalenae | reverse complement strand
TATAGCCAACACCAATGTGGCTCAATCATTAACCTTAGAGTGTTAGCCTGACACAATAGGAGGCAGGCCAAAAAGAGAGGTAAACATAAAAGAGTGAATATAGATAAAACCAGGAGCCATTGGGAAAGATGAAACCCTGCTGCCAGTATTTTACTGTAGTTTTACAAGAACATTTGGTGTTTGATCAGAATTATTTAGTGACATTTTGCAAGACCTTATAAATAAACTGTTTACATACTTTTTATGGAATTAGGATATTTGACTAATAAGGTTTACCACAAAATTACAAAAAAAAACCATTAAATTTTTAATATGGACATAAACCTTTATGTAGTGTCGAGTCGAGTCGAGTCGAGTCTAGTCTTACAACAGATGTTGTCACAAAGCAGCTTTACAAAGAATCATTTAAAAATGAAATGACAAAAAAAACATTAAATTTTTAATATGGACATAAAACTTTATGTATTGTCGAGTCGAGTCGAGTCAAGTCAAGTCAAGTCAAGTCAAGTCAAGTCAAGTCAAGTCTTACAACAGATGTTGTCACAAAGCAGCTTTACAAAGAATCATGTAAATTTAATTACAAAAAAACATTAATTTTTTAATATGGACATAAAACTTTATGTAGTGTCAAGTCAAGTCAAGTCAAGTCAAGTCAAGTCAAGTCAAGTCAAGTCTTACAACAGATGTTGTCACAAAGCAGCTTTACAAAGAATCATTTAAAAATGAAATTACAAAAAAAACACTACATTTTTAATATGGACATAAACCTTTATGTAGTGTCGAGTCGAGTCGAGTTGAGTCAAGTCTTACAACAGATGTTGTCACAAAGCAGCTTTACAAAGAATCATTTAAAAATGAAATTACAATAAAAATTACATTTTTAATATGGACATAAACCTTTATGTAGTGTCGAGTCGAGTCGAGTCGAGTCGAGTCAAGTCAAGTCAAGTCAAGTCAAGTCTTACAACAGATGTTGTCACAAAGCAGCTTTACAAAGAATCATTTAAAAATGAAATTACAAAAAAACATTAAATTTTTAATATGGACATAAAACTTTATGTAGTGTCGAGTCAACTCGACTCGAGTCGAGTCAAGTTTTACAACAGATGTCGCAAAGCAGCTTTATAAAGAATCTGGTGTCCGAGTCCCGAGTGAGCAAGCTAATGGCGCCCAAGGCAAGGAAAACCTCCTGCGCTTCCAAAGGAAAAAACCTGGAGAGGAACCAAGACTCAAAGTGGGAACCCATCCTCCAGATAACAGGACAAGCTTCGTGAATACACTCATCATCAACACAACAGTTGTACAAATATAGTTGCAAAAACATAGTTGCAATTAAAATTTTGGGGGGTGGCTTCCTGACCCAACAGACACGACTCCAGACATTCAGCGAGCAATGATGCCCTCCATGAGTCATCCTGTTAATGCCAGCACCATTGGTGGACGACGGCACGACCTAGGACTACATGCACGCAGACCAATATGGCGACTGTCCTTAACACCTCGTCAATGACTGCAGTGGTGTCATACCAGACTGGCATGGAGTGACTCAGAATGGCAGTGGGTCATCTTCAGTGACGAGTCCTGGTTTGGCCTTGGTGGAGATGACCAACGAATCCGTGTGTGGAGGCACCGTGGTCAGCACCAAGACGAATGGTTTGTTGTCGCATGCCACACGTCCAGGCCTGGTGTTATTCCACCTCCACCCCTACCGCACCATCTGCAGGAACCATGTGAGGATATTCAAGCTGCATGGGATGGAGTATCAGACACCATTAGGAGCATCTACAGCTCCATACCTCCTTCCCAACAGCACCGCACTCCCACACCTCCTTCTGGGTGCAGCTATACTTGTCGAGGTTCTGGTGGTGATGTGGGAAGGTGGATCTTGAAGTAATCCGTGAATGCCAAATTCAGTTCCCCCATTAGGATTAGACTGGGGGCTTAATCTGGCTGTACGAAGGCCAGCCTAGACGTTTGGAGAGATGGAGAGATGGAGCTATGGCGGAAACAGCGTCAACGAGCTCCCCCCACCCCTCCTCCTCCTCCTCCTCCTCCCTGCTTCCCCCGCCCCTCTGCTTCCCCCTCCCCTCCCGCCCCTCTGGCGATGCGATTCGCTCTCAGTTCAGCACCACGGTCAGCGCCCAGCGCTTCTTTCTCCCCCCGTTTGGAAGTAACAAAGCGCAGCAGGCAGCTGCGAGGACTCAATGGACACGGCGAGGAGCTCCTGAAAAGCCGCTGCCTCACTTCCTCATCAGCGCCCCAACCAGAGCCTCCATCGCGACGGAAGGAGCGTTAAACGCAGCGAGCGAATCCGGAGACGCGCGCTGGCTGTTCGGAAGAGTTAGCCCGGACTCGCCCAGCGTACCGCCAGGGGACAGTTCTGGGATCGCGGAGAGTAAGACAGAGGAGTGAAAAGGGCTGGAATTCTCTGGTGCTCCACACTTTTCCCATCCTCAGGTGGTTCCTGTTGTACTTCAGCTTCTCCCGAGCGCCTTTCCTTTGCTCCCTCGCCTCTGAGCGTCGAGAACTCCACGGAACAAACATGCTGGATCCATCCTCGAGCGAGGAGGAGGACGAGGTGGTGGAAGAGGAGCGCAAAGTGACCCAAGCGCCCAAGGCTGGTGGAGCCACCAGGGTGTCTCCGAGCAGGACCAGCGAGAGCCCCGGAGGCTTACAGCCGAGCCGGACTAGCAATGTCCGCCCGACCAGCCCGGGGCCCTCGGCGGCTCTGGAGAAGGAGAAGGATGATCTGGAGAAGATGCAGAGGGAGGAAGAGGAGCGTAAGAAGAGGCTGCAGCTGTACGTCTTCGTGATGCGCTGCATCGCCTATCCCTTCAACGCCAAGCAGCCGACGGACATGGCGAGGCGGCAGCAGAAGGTAAGAGCGAGGCAGAAGTCAGAAGCAACAGATTGTCCAGCCACGCAAAGCTTCTAAACTGAGCTGAACTCGTTTCCGTGTATCCTCCCTCCACAATAGCAGCGTGAAGCTGCTTTATAGCGCGCGTAGTATTGTGTGCACGGGTGGAGGAACATCTACAGCCGCCTGGCAGCTGCTACCAGTTGCTTCTCTCCCCCCAGCTGCCGTGCAGTTAAGTGATCTGCACCACTTCTGGCTAGCAGTCGGTCACACCATTTCCAGCACCCCCACCTCCCCAGCAGCTTCACCAGTCCTTTCCATCTATTGACCACACCATTCACAACTGTGCTGGCACAGCTGGTTCAGCAGCTAGACGACAGAACAGGCTCCAACTGGTCCATCTTAGTGGTGATGTGCTCGGATGTTCTCTACCACAGGATGAACCCAGTACATATCTATTGGTTTGGGGTGACTATAGCGTTTATCACCCATCACGGAGGGACTGGTGGGGGGTACTGGGTGGTCTTAAGCCACAGTTCTTCACAGTTCGGAAGAGAGAGCATCCTTTGTGAAGAACTGCGGCTCAAGACCACCCACTCCCGTCGTAAATTGTTTGTTGGAGAAGCATGGAGGAAGCACTTTCTCTATAAAAGCCTTTGTGTTAATGGGCATATCTGGGAAACGCCAGTAAATGGGAATCTGTTACAGATTAAAGTACCCATCTGTAATATGAGGGTTGATCTAAGTGGTCTAATGGGAAGGATCTAACCGGGAGCAGAACCTTAAACGCTATTGGCAAGAGGTTACAATTCACTGCCAGGGCAGCATCAGTACTTCTTCATCCACCTCCTCCCCCATTAATTGTTTGTTGGAGCAGCACAGAATGGGAATCTGTTACAGATTAAAGGATCCATCTGTAATGTGAAGATTCTTTAGGTTTCTTTAAAGAATCTTCACTTATCCACTTGCAATATTTGTGCAGTCATAATTCATTGAGTTCAACCATCTCTTTATGAATCAGTGTGTTTATGCAGCGTGCCTATATCTATAGGTGAGATGTAAACAGAGCCATTCAGAGCATATTGACGTACAGTGGTTCATTATTGAGAACCCTACTGACTCTAATTTCTTTATAGTGGTGGTGATGGGAACCAGTGATATAGCCAGTGAACGTATTGGTGCAGTCTGATTTGTATATGTAGTGTTTATGAGGGTTATTGGTATAAAATTGTGACATTTAATTTGTACACACACACACACACACACATATATATATATATAAGTTTATTTCTAAGCAGGTTTGGACCAATTCTATTGGTCAGTCCCTCATGAATATTCACTAACCTGAAAGGGAAACTAGAGCTTTTAAACTGTGCAGAAAAACACATAGAAGATTTTTTTGCACACCTAAATATATATTAGAGGTGGAGATATGGAGAAATATAACACTGTGGTCCATCAAAAGTATATGTGGTGTATCAGGATATGTGTTGTTTCAGACTCTCATCAGTTGGAGCTGTTTAGCCCATAAGAGCCCAGAGCCGTTTCCCCTATAAGGGAAAATAATGAACGGTCAGTTATAAGATCATAAAAGATCAGCCTTATTGTGACAAAGAGGTCACATGGCATCTTCTGTACATATTATAGAGTCATAATACTGGTAGCACATGTCACAACAACAACCATTTCATCACTGGTATTACATCATGGCGTTCTAGAAATGGCGTCAGAATGTGTATATGTAATATAGAATATGGGTATATGTAATATAGGATATGGGTGTATGTTATATAGAATATGGTTGTATGTTATATAGAATATGGGTATATGTAATTTAGAATATGAGTATATGTAGTATAGAATATGGGTATATGTGATATAGATATGGGTATATGTAATATAGATATGGGTATATGCAATATAGAATATGGGTGTATGTAATATAGAATATGGGTATATGTAATTTATATATATGGGTATATGTAATATAGATATGGGTATATGCAATATAGATATGGGTATATGTGATATAGAATATGAGTATATGTAGTATAGAATATGGGTATATGTAATATGGGTATATGTAACATAGAATACGGGTATATGTGATATAGAATATGGGTATATGTAATATTGAATACGGGTATATGTAATATAGAATATGGGTGTATGTAATATAGAATATGGGTATATGTAATTTATATATATGGGTATATGTAATATAGATATGAGTATATGTGATATAGAATATGGGTATATGTAATATAGAATATGGGTATATGTGATATAAAGTATGGGTATATGTAATATAGATATGGGTATATGCAATATAGATATGGGTATATGTGATATAGAATATGGGTATATGTAATATAGAATACAGGTATTCAGGCATCCGGTTCCCATCAGCACCACAGAGCATTTCACCTCAAACCACTCTGAGTGACTCTGTTCACACCTGTTTTAGTTTTAGTATAAGTTTTAAGTATAGTTGTTGTTTTAATTAAACTTAAAGGAGCAATTTGGAAGATGATACAACCTGTCCAAACCATTCTCCAAACACATAGGGGGCAGTACATCACTAGAAAGATACGTTGTCTATGTTTATCATAAGATGCACAGTCCCCCCTCCGACTTCTTGACGCTTTACTCGTCTAGAAGAAAGGTGGTTTCTTGCCGAGAGTGGGCAGCAGGGGGCGCTTGCCGAAAGCGCCAACCAATGATGCGCTTACTCTTCCTTTCATTGGCTGCTTGTCTTTAAATGATCTTACTGGGAGCAGAGCCTACAGCATGATGGACCAGAGGTTACAATACGCTGTCGGGCAGCAGGGCTACTTCTTTATCCTCTCATGTTGGATCGATTCGGCTCGACACTACAGTGACTCACTATCATTCCCTGAGGTAGAAAGTGGTATTACAAGTCAGGACAGGCCGGGGCTAGCTGGTTATGATGCTAACTTCAGTAGGTATCTCTATGCAACACCATACATGGACACATAAGACATACAGTCAAAACTGTTATGTATTCACATTCTGTTGTGTACATTTGGCACCTTTGTTTTGATTGGCTGCCTCGTTCAAAGAGCAAGCAGGGTTAAAATACTCCTTATAGCTTCATCGCAAATGGGTGGAGCTAATCTGCTGAAGGCTGAACAGGCAGAGGGATGCAAACGGGAGGGTTATTGTGACATCACAAAAAGAGGGTATTCAAACCAGGCTACTTAGTTTCAATGGGTGGAGTTTTGTAAGGGTGGAGGTGGAGTGACACAAGACCTTCTAGATGACCTTCTAGCATTCATTCCTCATCTCCACCAAGACAAAAGCGGGACTCGTCACTGAAGATGACCCGCTGCCATTCTGAGTCACTCCATGACAGTCTGGCACGACCCCACTGCGGTCCTTGGCGACGTTGACGTGGTGTTAAGGACAGTCAATGTAATGGTCTGCATGCATGTAGTCCTGCGTGGTGCAGCCGTCTGCCAGTGGTGCTGGTACTAACAGGATGATGCATGGAGGGCGTCACTGCTCGCTGAATGTCCGCAGTCACTGCTGTTTGGTCAGTCCGTGCATGTCAGACAATCTGCCAGTCCTCTCTCTCCATGGTTCGTGTAGGTCTCCCAGATCCCTCATGTCGCTGGTGATTCAATTCAATCCACTGCCACCAACAGCTTGCCATGGTAGTATCTGCACAACCGGTACGACATGCAGCATGTTGATAAGACCATCCCGTTTCCTGGAGCCGGGATGCCCCCTCCTTATGAACTCCTCCAACTGCTCAAATTGCTTTGGAACTCTTCTCTGAGACGAACTTGGCTTGCAAAGGATGCTACCAACAGGAGTCAGAATGGAAAGCATGTGTAAAAGGATGACCTCATACAGTCAGTGTAACAGAAAAGGGTGCACTCAAAAAATAAAAAAAGTATAATTTTAATAATTATTATATAATTATTTTTTAATTATATAATATATTATATAATTATTATATAATTATTAAAGTATAATTATTATAAGTATTATTATAAATAATAATAAAAAAAATAAAATTTATATATATATATATTTATTTTATTTATTTTTTTCTCCATTTTTGCTGATTTTCACTTTTATGCCTCATTTGATCACATGACCTGCTGTTTACACTGTGTGGGAATTTAATGAAGTTTGGACCAACAGAAATGTCCCAAAACTGCTTGGAAAGAGGTCTGGTTCCATTGACTTCCATTCAATTAAAAGAGGTTTTTGGCCTCTCCTGTAAAGTTGCCATGTTGGAGATACCTGTTTTTCTATGGGCAGCGACGCTATACATATTTTTTTTTATGTTTGAGTGCACACTTTTCTCTTCTGTGTAGTTACCTCACAGTTTGTGGACTGTGCACCTGATGAATGTGCTACAGTAGCACTACCTTGACCATTCTCAACATCAAGGCTGGTGAAAAATCTATAGGCTGTCAGCTGCAAGCCGTGGAGTGTATGCTGTTCCTTTAGAACGGACACTCATAACAGAAGAGAGCGGACTGACCATTGACCACTGATCCAGACCGCATTCGATGGCCTGCTCCTGTGGCTTTGTTGTGCTTTGTGGTGTATGTATATCTATAGAGCCAAACCCGTCAAGGAGACCTCTCGAGCACTCACTGTATAACAATACAGCCACATCTCAAAGTCTATCCGAAAGCAATTTGTATGGCTCGCGGAAGCAGCTGAGGCCACTCGCGTTAGCCCGCCGTATGAATTTGTAGCCCAACAATGCTGAATATGACTCACCTGGGCCTAGCATACCTGAGTCAACAAGAGATCCCTGGGAGATTCTGCCTGTACAGGCTCATGATGAAATACACAGGATACTACATTACTCGCCAATGATGAAATCTATTCTAGCAGCTGAAGATTAAACAGTGGAGCTGACTGTGCCTAAGCAAACATGCACAACAACGGGGACCAACGCGCTCATCAAATCACGGATCAAGATCGAGATAAACGTTCGCTAATTAATTTGCAGCTTATCATCAACTAGTCATGCAGCGCTTCAGACCAGGCCTATTGGATCTGCCGAGTCTTTTCCATTTGCCAAATCAGTTTCGAACAATGACGCCACTCTCCGCCTGTTGACCTGAATGTTCATTATCTAGTCTTTATCTCACTCTCATCAGGGAGTGTCACTCCAGGGCTTGTTTTCTTGAAGCCATTGTCTTTGGAGACAAGATGGTGCACTGGGACAAAGGGGCCACCTGTGGGACCCACTGGCTTGTTTCCCCATGGATTAGAGCTTGAAGACAGATTGGGGTAGCTGCCACATGTCCGGGCAAATCCTGGTGTGTGCATTAATAAGCCTATAGGGAAAAACAATCGGAGAAAAGATCGGAACAACGGAGAAATGATACCAATATCAGCTAATCTTAAGCAGAACTCAAAAGGACCATGACATGACTAGCAAATGTGGCTTGACAGCAGCATGCCATGTGCGCAGATTGTTACGGCAGCTGCCCTTAAAACCACGCCAACGTCGTCAAAGACTGCAATGGTGATGTGCCAGACTGTCATGGAGTACGAGTCCTGCTTTAGTCTTGGTGGAGACGCCCAACGAATCCGTGTATGGAGGCCCAGTAGTCAGCGCCAAGATGAGCGGTTTGTTGTCACATGTGACACCTCCAGAAGGCCTGGTGTGACTCCACCTCCACCCCTACCGCACCATCTGCAGGAACTGTGTGAGGATGCTCAAGCTGCATGGGATGGATTATCACAGGACACCATTAGGAACCTCTACCTCCATACCAAGATGTCTGGCATGTTGAATTAGCAAACATGGCGGCCCGACACCATACTGAGAGACAGACTTCTGTATGTGTAGCTCAATAAATATTGATCATATCAGTCTAAATGTATCATCAGTTATTGATCCTGGTCACCTTTATCTTCCTTCCCAACAGCACTGCACTCCCACACCTCCTTCTGGGTGCAGCTACTCTGTTGATGAATTATGGCTACCCTAAGAATACACTTTTAATGGGGCTGCACTACTGTACACTCTATTTAGTATTGTGGGGTGTAGATTGGGACACGGGCTCCTGTGGATATAGCAGTGATCTCTGAAACGCGTTCTGGTGCCTCAGTTCGTCAGTATGGTGTAAAAATAACTGTATATTTATGTGTGAATATGTAACAGGTTTTACTATTTTCTACATGGCAATACCGAAAATTGAGTTTCTGAATATCCACACCCTGGAAGGAGCTCTCTCTGGAAAAGCTCTCTTTTCAGTCACCTAAAATGTTGTTTGTATATGTAAAGGAAAGGACCAAACGCATAGGAAAGGCTTTTAAAAAGACGCCTGTGCTCGTGTGGACAAGACCTAAGCTGCAAAAACAACAGCCTGTTTTAAATTATTGATTTTGTGAAGTCACAAAAGCCAACGCATTTACATACAGTACACCCACCCATTCAGCCTCCAATGGTTTAGCCCTCATAATGAAATAAGCATGGGTATTTCAGACCAGGCTGCTATTTTGAACGAGGCCCAATGACGGACAGCCAATCAGCCTCAAGCTCATGTCGGAAGTGGAGAGCAAGAAAAGTGTGTGAGATGGGCATTTAGGTAATGGAGTTTATTCGGAAAGGAACAGTAGGACACTATGAACTGATGCCTCCTGTATCATACCTCCACCTCTACCCATCCTGAGCTCTAGCTCACCGGGGCGACGGGAACCCACCTTGCAGGAGCGTCAGAGGAAAAATGCTTACCTGCTTTATTCCACCCCAGTCATCACAAAACGCCAGGCTGGTGAGTTTTCCGGGTTATGAAACTGTCAAAAACGGGACTTTCCTCAGACAAGCAATGTTATTCTTAGCCCATCCAGTCTGGTCCTCTTCGGTCTCCTGTGGGTCAGACTTACGGCTCAGTCAAATGTAGAGGTCACTGCTGAGGTCAGCGTCTAAGTGGTAGCTGAGGTATTTTGAGCCAGTCAGTGTTGAGATCTACAGAGCCTGTATAGACACATGGATGGTGAGTGGGATTTTGGTTCAGTGGAGTGTTTGTGTATGGGTACTGAGCTGCCAGGTCATTGCACTCTTAGTAGAAAAGGTTCCTGGGTGGTTCCTGTTTTAGAGAGATGATGTTGTCTCTGTTCTCTCTAATGTCTCTGTCTCTGATGCAGTCAGGGATGATTACATGGTGTCATGGGTCATGGTTTTCTTGGCTAGTACATGTTTATCCTGCTGAGAAAGCGAATGAAACCAATCCCATGCTGGTCTATGCTGGTCAAGTGACCCCAACTTTTACGTTACGTGGAGGGTCTTTGGTTCTTCATGCTCACACTGAACTACAGTGTAACCCTTTTCCACTAGGGGGCGAAAGAGCGATCAGCAACCAATAATTTCCTATTGGAGTGCTTGCCCATTTGTAGCCACGATATAACGATTTGCGGCGAACGACACAACGACAGAGCAACACGAAACAAATCCAGTAGACGTGGTGAAGTGACGTTGTAAACGATTGGCTCTCTGTCTAATTCTTCGGACCACTCGTTGATACGGGGGCTGAATGTTTTGCTCCTGTCATTTGCATTTGGTTCCTAAGCTGCACAAAGACAGCCTGTTTTAAAATAATTATTTTTGTGATGTCACAAAAACCAGCACCGCTACACACGGTTCATCCACGTATTCAGCAGACTGCTATTTTGAATGAGGCCCAAAAAACGCCAATCAGAGTCGAGCTCATTTACATATATCAGTCTTTAAGGCGCCTTCATTGGGTAATGAAGGGATAAGTCTGGAAAGTGGTGCCAGGAAAAGATTCCCAACTGTGTTTGGTACATTTGGTGTTAGTTTGTTGGTGTCTTGGGGGTAGGGTTACCACCTTTCAGAAATGAAAGTAAAGGATGGGTGGGCGTGGTCATATGTGATTGACATGTGTTCGAAATTACATCTCGTATGTAATCTGATTCCTGGGGGGCGTTGAGGGGGTTGTTGCTGGGGAAGAACACAGTGGATACTGTTGGTGTCTCGAGGGTAGGGTTGCCACCTTTCAGAAATGAAAGTAAAGGATGGATGGGTGTGGTCATATGTGATTGACATGTGTTCGAAATTACGTCTCGTATGCGATCTGATTCCTGGGGGGCGTTGGAGGGGTTGTTGATTGGGGGAGAGTGTGATCAATCATGTGTGACACACGTTTATCGAACATTTACTGTAATACGGAACAAAGCGTTTCCCGTATTTGAGCTGAGTCTGGTGGGGGGAGGGGTTAGAGAGATTGCGATCGTTCATGCGTGTGTGACAGAGGTGTGGTTTAATATGGGACGCAACATTTAATTGCCAAATAAAGCACGATCCCGTATTTTACGGGACAAGTGGCAACCCTACTAGGGCGAGTTGGGCCATTAGTTAGCTAAGCTAGCCACGAATGCAAGCAGTTCGGTTGCCATACAATAATAATATGTGGCTTAGCAACTGTCCACGTTCCTGGACCTTAGACACGCCCACATGCAACAATGTGAGCGGCCTCGAACACACCGACATCGGACAAATCTGGGGGAACCTAAGCGACTTGTCGCCTGCTAGTGGTTCAGAGGTTGGGCCGACTCGTCGCTGAAGACAGGAGCCTGGTGATGACGTGTCGACATCGAGCTTAAAGCACCATCGCCGGGCAGTCCGGTCTGGACCATGGAGGATGGGTTCCTTGGGTTCATCCATGAGGAACCCTACGTGGCACCTTTATTTCTACGGCTGGTATTTGGTAGGCATTGCACACCGGTGCAGGCCCGACTCACTTTAGCGTTCCTTAGCTTGCCTGTACTTAGGCACACACTGTGTTCTCTGTTTGCTTCTCAGCATTCGACGGTGTCTCCGAATCTGAGATCAAAGAACTGAAGGTGTTATCGCCACAGGTGATGATGCAAGAGCAGTGCTTTTGTTTTCCTTGCAGCTAGCCGGTAATGCTAATTGGAACATCTGTTAAGCGAATCAAAATAAATGCTCCAGGCATCCGACTGTTTAACAATTGTCTCCTCGTGAGTGCAAATGGGTCTCCTGAGCCAGCATGCGAATACAGTTTCTTTTTCGGGTCTGCAAACAGATTAGAACCCCGAGCAGAACGCAGAGCAGAACGAGCCAGCCTTCATCGTTTACGCAATCACAACATCTACTGATCAGAATCAGAAGCTGCCGATTGGCGTTCGGTGGGAATGAACGTATGCTAAACAGCCGTGTTGTCTGCACTGCTTCAAAGAGGACACGCACACGCCGCACTGTAATTGGAATCTGAGAGATGAAAAGAGACACTGTGACCTGGAAGCTCCCGGCGATGACCCCGGGTCTGTCCTCGCTTGCTCTCAGCATAAATGCTGAAGATGAGGTCAGACAGCCTCACGTCTGTGCGGTGCTTCTGCAGGACAAACCTGAGCCATGCACATACTCCTCATGTTTGTAGGTTCCTCTGGGAGCAGAGCCGTGAAAGAGAGATGGGGTGAGGGAGGAGAGAGGTAGAGAAGGAGAGATAAATGAGGGAGGAAAAGAGCTGAGAGCAGTTTCAGCTCTATAAAGAGCCCTTGCGTCTGTCCGCTCTGTTCACTCTTTCTATTTGCTCTATTCAGCCATTCATCTTCAATCTGTCCTAAAGGGGGTCCTCAGTTTCAGCCTGTTTCTCTTTCTTTCTTTTCTTTTGCATTTTTTCTCTTGTTCTTTTTCTCTTTTCTGCTTTCTTTTTCTTTAATTTCCTTTCTTTTTTTCTCTTCTCTTCTCTTCTCTTCTCTTTTCTTTTCTTTTCTTTTCTTTTCTTCTCTTCTCCACTCTTCAGTCTTTTCTTCTCTTCTCTTCTCTTCTCTATTCTTCTCTTCTCTTCTCCTCTCCGCTATCACTTAATTTTCTCTTTTTTATTCTTTTCTTCTCTCCTCCTCTCTTCTAAACTATCTTTTTCTTTTCTTTTCTCTTTGTTCTCCTTCTCTCTGCTCTCTTTATCTTTTCTTTTTCTTTTCTTTTCTTCCCCTCTCTTCTCTTCTCTTCTCTTCTCTTCTCTTCTCTTCTCTTCTCTTCTCCACTCTTCAGTCTTTTTTTCTCTTCTTATCTCTTCTCTTCTCTTCTCTTCTCTTCTCTTCTCTTCTCTTCTCTTCTCTTCTCTTCAGTCTTGTCTTGTCTTGTCTTGTCTTGTCTTGTCTTGTCTTCTCAGATAAGTCTTCATTTTTTCTTTTTTTCTCTTCTCCTCTCCGCTATCACTGAATTTTCTCTTTTTTATTCTTTTCTTCTTGCCTCCTCTCTTCTTAACTATCTTTTTATTTTCTCTTCTCTTTGTTCTCCTTCTCTCTGCTCTCTTCATCTTTTCTTTTCTTTTCTTCCCCTCTCTTCTCTTCTCTTCTCTTCTCTTCTCTTCTCTTCTCTTCTCTTCTCTTCTCTTCTCTCTTGTTTCTTTGGTATGTCCTGGGAAATCCTTTCACACGACCTTCTACATCTGTGCAGAGATGATCAGAATGTGTATATGTGTGTGTGTGTGTGTGTGTGTGTGTGTGTGTGTGCGTGTGCGTGTGTGTGAGCAGCCTCCCACAGTTTCTCCATCAGTCAGTGAGCTCAGACCAGTAAAGCTGTGGCAGTAAACTGTCTGGCTGCTGGTTTGGGCAGGTTGAGCTCATCCATCAGAAAGCCCATGGCAGATGCTGCTCTGAGGCATTTAATCCTAACAGGAGTGATCACTCAGAACAAGCGCTGCAGCTTAGCGGAGGACACGCTGTGGCTCCGGCTTCGACAACCTTTTTCCAGTGCGATTTATTGGCGTTGGGTTTTTGCGTGGGGAAGTCTCTGACAAGAGAAGTTTCTATCTGCTTTAGAGAATCGGACAAACATTTCATCCATTCCGACCATCAGATCAGCGGGCATATCAAAACTGTGTTACAACAGGGATGAAGCACTGCATGAAGCTCCTATTCACTAAGAGCAAGCTAAGACACAATAGAAGCTTAAGCTTAACCAGTTAGCATTAGCATGCGGTCCCTAAAACTCTACTAGAACGCACTATGGGTGGGATTGCGGTGCTGTTGGGAAGGAAGATAAAGGTCACCAGGATCAATAACTGATGATACATTTAGATTGATATGATCAATATTTATTGAGCTACACATACAGAAATGTCTTTCAGTATGCCATCAGGCCACCATAATTGCTAACCCAACATACCAGACGTCTCGGTATGGAGCTGTAGAGGTTCCTAATGGTGTCCTGTGATAATCCATCCCATGCAGCTTGAATATCCTCACACAGTTCCTGCAGATGGTGCGATAAGGGTGGAGGTGGCATGACACCAGGCCTTCTGGACATATGACACATGACAACACTGTTCATCTTGGTGCTGACCACGGTGCCTCCACACACGGATTCGTTGGGCGTCTCCACCAAGACAAAAGCTGGATTCATCACTGGAGATGACCCGCTGCCATTCTGAGTCACTCCATGACAGTCTGGCACGACACCACTGCAGTCTTAGGGGACGTTGACGTGGTGTTAAGGGCAGTTGCCATTATAGTCAGCCTTGGATTCTGCAAAGGGTCACTCTGCTCATGTCAGACAATTAGTTGGTTCTCTCTGTCAGTGGTTTGTGCATACTGGTCTATGCTGTGTGGCTGGCTAGTAGGTGTGGTAGCTACATTAGCCTCTTAGCTGCAGTATTAAAACTGTAGACGCAGGAGTGAGCGGGAAACTGCATTGATGTATCACCAAACTACTCCTTTGACTGAAACTGGTCTGCCTGACCTGCTTGCTAATGCTAGCACTGTCTGGGCTACTTGTGCTACTCTCGCTACATTATGCACTGCCAGTCTTTCTGTCTCTCTCTCTCTCTCTCTCTCTCTTTCTCTCTTTCTCTGTCTCTCGTTCCTATTCACACTTGCTCTGGCTCTTTGCTACACACATGCCCATGTGCAGAGTGGATGGAGAATCTAATTAGTGTAATCGCCGCAACAGAGTGAGTGTCTTTCCCCCTCTCTCTTTCCCCCTCTCACACCTAAAGCATTAAAGGGGAGTCTAATTAATAGAATTGCTGCCATGCTCTCTGTTCTTGCTTAACGTGGTTGTTTATTGTGATGCCGTATTCAGTTACCCAGGTCTGTCCGTGCAGGAGCATCACCCTGATCCAACTCTGCTGCTAGTTATAAAGCCCCTCATGAGCGAAAATCGAGAGCGTTAGCCATGCATCGGCCTTCACACGGTCAGTTCATTGCTGTGAGAACACCAGCAGCTTCTTTGTTTGATGTGTCTGTTGTCTTTTGTCTTCTAAACTCTCTTGGAACTACACATCCATTCAGACCCATAGCCTTGAGGTGTCTTCTTACAGTGGAAGGATGGACAGAGACACCTGTGGATGTTCTCACATCTGAAGCCAGAGTGGACCTTGAAACACTCCTTTCTCTCTCAGATGGAAGGCCTAAGTGCTGTTGGGGGGGCTGTTTTGGTGGTCTACCACGCCCTGCGTGGTTATTAGGAGTCCTTGTTGGTTCTTCACATTTTTGGAAACTGTAGCATTATCACGTCTTTGTCTTTGGCCTTCCGTATCCAAGCCGATTATCTGTTATCTGTATCTGCTCAGAAATTGCGAGATGTGCTCGACAGAGAAGGCATGGTGGTGCACTGGTTGGTGCTGTTGTCTCACAGCAAAAAGGACCTGGGTTCGATCCCCAGCTTGGGTATCTGGGTTCTTCCTGGGTCTGTGTGGGTGTTCTCATACGGTCCAAGGACATGAACTGATTGGTTGGTTGGTGTAGCTCAGCGGATAACACCACTACCCACCAAGTAGCCACCATCACACGTGGGAGACTGGGGTTCGAATCCCAGTCTGAGTGACTATGCTGTGCTACACCTATGAGAGTCCTTGGGCAAGACTCCTAACACTACACTGGCCCACCTGTAATGTGGTTAACCTTGTAAGTCGGATAAAAGCGTCAGCTAATTGGCAGAAATGTAAATGATTGGAGATGCTATATTGTCTCGTGGGTCTTCCTTGTGATGGACTGGTGTCCTGCCCTGGGATAGGCTGTAGCACACTCAACAACCCAGAAGAATAAACAGCTTAGAAAATGAATTCATGAAGGTATAAAGCTATAGAGGCACACTGTGTTTTATTACAGTCACATGCATTTTACTGCCGTCATATCTTCATTTTTGCTGTTTCTCAGTTGAGAATTTGAAAGTACCTGTTGTCCTTTACACTGGATGTAAATTTCATGATGAACTGACCAAAAGAAAATGCCCAGAATGATTAGGAAGTCCTAAGTGGTTCCATTGAGCTGCATTGAAAGCCAAGAATGATTGTCCTCTCTTCTGTAAATGTAACAATCTGAAAAAATGAGATTTTGTCCCAACAGCACTAATATGCAAGGTATTCAAAGTTCTCTGACTGAAAACAGAGAGCCCTTAGCAGTAATGTAAACATGGGTGCTTTGTTCAGTGGAATCAGTCACTGATTTTCTACTAATATTGGAAAGAAATGGTAGAAGACAAGTTGGAGGTTTTGTGGCTCAGGGTGTAGAGCTGTGTTGTCTGCATCCTTAAAAGCGAACAGTGTTTTTAATGTTGTGCATTCTTGCGTTACGCCGAGACATCATTAGGCTATTCTCTGCCTGACTGGCAGGTTGGCTCTTGTAAACATTTCAGCACTCCTCTGGGAATGGAGAGAGCTCTGGGAATTAATGTGAGACTCATACACAGCCAGTTAGTGCCTTCATACTACAGATAATACAGAACTGTACTGCTCTGTTATTACAGAGTCGCCTTAAACTCAGTTTACCATTCAAGTAAAAACATGGAGTACAAAGGAAAAAGTTTCGAAACCCTACAGTAGCTACATATATATATATATATATATATATATATATTTATTTATTATGTTCTTCTTGGCCTTTTATGGACCATTTAAACTGTTATTGAGAACTCCAACTCATGTATTTCTATGTGTTCCACAAGGAAATCGTAGCTAACACTACACAATATGAACATGACAAGTTCTGTGTTACATATTTCCAGTAATATATATATATATATATATGTATGTGTATAGATAGATAAATATATATGTATGTATATAGATAGATAAATATATATATATATATATATGTGTGTAGCTACTGTAGGCTTTCTAAACTTTTTCCTTTGTACTACATGTTTTTACTTGAATGGTAAACTGTATTATCTGTAGTATGAAGGCACTAACTGGCTGTGTATGAGTCTCACATTAATTCCCAGAGCTCTCTCCATTCCCAGAGGAGTGCTGAAATGTTTACTACTAATCTATATATCCATCTTTTGAAATTGTTTGAAAAACTTAAGTTAATTAAATACATTCTAAAATTCTAAAAAATATGTTACCATGTCATATGAATCTTGTTCTAACAAAGCTTTATAAATGTATTAACAAGACACAGTTATATGGCATGCATAATACATAAACATGTATATTTGTTCTTAAATGGTTAAAATTACATGCATAATGTTATATGAAGCAAGGTAACATGACTTTATAATATTAGGCTACATAATGCATTATAATATTCACTCATCAGAACACTACAGGGCTTCTGGTGTGTGTCCTGTATGTGTGTGTCCATGTTTGTAAGATTGAAAGCCCCTTAACCTTTATTCTAGAGTGTGGATTTGACCGAGTAGTTCATTCCAGCTAGCCTTTATCAAGTCATATACTCTTGCATCAGAAAACATTATGCATGTAATTGTAGCTGCTTAAACGCAGCTATACATACCTGGTAAATAAGATCACATGTGTGCCTTATAAGGCCTTATTAATGGCCTTATAAAATGAATAAAACAATTCAAATACAGGATTCATTGTAGGAAGTTTATATTATGTAATGTGTTGTCCATTAAAATACCATAGCCAGTGTCTGCAAACCTAGGACTAGTTTGTTAAAGTTTTATCCTAAGAGGAAAACAGGATCATGTTAGTAACAAACAGATCTTCTGCATACTACTTTGTGTGTTCAGGCAGCCATTTCGCTACAGATGGCCATGTAAGTGTGTTATGATTTGCTTATATTTGAGGATATATACAGTATTTGTCCATATGCAATATGGAAAAAAAAATCTAATGAAATTCTCAGTAAAATCAAGAAAATATACATATTTTAATTGTGATATCCAATGTCCTGGTTTCCTCCAAGTCCCATCAGAGAGAGGTATTTAGTGTAACATAACAAAGCCTTGCTTTGCCAAAGCAGTTATTGTCTGATAACTTCTGAAATCTGATATCCCGCTGAGAGTGGGGTGGATCCACACCCTGTTCTTGGCATAGTACTCATACAGGCAGTACTGGAATAGAGATAAGTGCTGCAATAGAGGCTGAAGAGCACTCAGAGCTGAGTAATGCTGATCTCAGGTCAGTAGGGTTCATGGTGTCTCTCTGCATGGTGAGAATAGATAGTACAGGGTGGAGAACACTGTGACACATCAGTTTCCTACCCCATGCTGGAGTTAGCGCCTCTCCGAATTCACCCTGAGACTTCAGCAAGGTGTCTGTAAAACCATAAATCTGGGCTGGAGGACGGGGCCAAGGTTTTTGAGTGTGTTATTCCTTGTAATGGTGCAATTTACAGAGTATTCAGCTCATAATTCAATCAATTTTACTTTTATTAAACATTAGCATGCTTGTTTGTTTATGGTTACTGTTTAATCTGTCATTTTTAACACAAGTCTTTATTAAACTGACAACTCTTTATTGGACATAATGCGTTTGCTTATACAGTATACAGTTACAGCACAGCTAAGGTAATGGGGTCTTGGGTGATGAAGGTCAGATGTTGGTCTGGTGCTGGTTTAGCTGTTTAGCCAGCATGGCTACATTGGCTGACCAGCTTACCAGCATTCAGAACACTGCTGGCTGATACCACTGCTGTCAGAACGAACCTTTTCAACAGAAGGGAAAATCTATTTCTAATAAATACTTATAAATAAGTGTGTATAAATACATATAAATCTACTCCTTCAGTTCCTTTAGCTAATATGCTGGGCGGTGTGGGCTTATAGTGCGTCTGTTATGCTCATTTTCCATGTGGATAGTTTTATTTTTGGGTATATTATATAGTTAATAATCTAACGCTTGGTCAATTAAAATACATTAGCCATTATACAGAAACCTAGGACTAGTTTGAAAAAGGGAAACAGTGTTATCCTAAAAGGAAACAGGTCACGCAAGCTTAGTCTGTAGCATGCTTCTTTGCGAGTTATGCCAGCCTACTGTGCTATGAGTGGTTATTTAAGTGTGTTTAGTCAATTTACACAAAAACGTTCAGACTTGCTTGTTCATTGGGCTCATATATAGGTCAAATCAAATCACTTTTATTGTCACATCACATTTTCATAGGTGTGAAGGTGAGTGAAAAACATAGTCCCTTACAGTACTTCAATACAAACATATAAATTAGACAATAAATATATACAATACTAAACACTAAAATCTCTGTTTACACTAATTTAGAGTAACAATTTAGAGTATCAATTTAATAATTGCATTGGTCCATTTATCATGAAATTTACATACAGTGTAAAGAGCTACAGTTATTAATTAATAATCTATGCTAGCACAGCTGCAGGTGTCTGTTAGCTGGCTAATGTAGCTAATTTAGCTGACATTTAAGGCGATGATGGATTATTTTAGGTAATCAGTAAAGCCAAAAGGAATTCTTAAGCTTATTTCTGTAGGTGAGTATTAATGTAATTACTTGGTGGTTACGTCTTTCTGCTTAATTGATTAACTTTCTTTATTAATAGTTTCACAGCAGCAGCATTACATAACTAGGGATTTCCATTGCCCTGAAGATAACCTAGCACTCAATAATCTGCCAGCGTCCATGTTCTTATATTAATAACGTAGACCATTTAGATTTGCCTGCCCATAATCCAACAATCTGTGGACTGAATATACATACAGATCAAAAAGCCAACTGTAGTACTAGTAGTTATTAGTGCTTGGCCTACAGTCTAAACCAGCTTCTACAAACACAGTCATGAAGGAGTTGGGCAGTTTGTATCTGATTCAGGTCACGGGGCACTGAGGATGTTCAGTGAGGGACAGGCAAGCATCACTTTGTGTGGCATAGCTTAACGATTGACGAGACAAGTGCATATCTTATGTCAGGGCTTGCTGGTCTGAATGGCCTACTGGGGCTAAGCTCTTCCCGTCTTCAAAGAACAAAGGCATCCAAATAAGTTTCACCTCAGGTTAATAACTGACCAGGAGATGATTATTATGGGCTTCTGTGGACGTGAGGACAACAGTAAACCACAAAGTGCCTAAAACGAGGCTGGTACACATTTCGCTTATGACACGTGTAGATTCAGCCAATCAGTTGTTGTATTCCAGGTGCATTGGGATGTATTAGACAGAGTAAAGGTCCCCTAGATTCCATCTCCACTCAGGCTATTTTTTAAGGGGGACATGCTTTTCGTTTTTTCTTCTTTCCTTTAGCATGCTCTAGCTTTTTGTGCGTGTCAACAGTCAGCAAAGTTATAAAACCCAGAAACCACTTTTCTCAGCAGCCTGGAACGCCTCATTGGAAGTCCAGCTCTTTTCTCTGTTACAAGATGATGTCATCTCGTAACACAATCCTTACTGCCTGCCTACCCGCAAATGGAATACGTCCTCTGCAGTGGTGGTTGATTAATCAGAACAGAGTGGGTGAGCTGACCAATCAGAGCCCACAGACTCAACAGGAGGTGGGGCTTAAACACAGATTTCAGACAGAGGGTGAATACAGATGTACAGTATGAGATAAATGTGTTTTTGGAGTTTTCAAGGATGTTAAACCCCCCAAAATAAAATTATCCACAATGAAAATTAGCATAGTAGGTCTGCTTTCAGCTGACACTGCCCAGCTCCACCTTCGCACAGTGTGAAGGTAATATTCGTTGGGCCGGATACGTCATAGTGTGGCAGTTCTGTTAGCTTGTTATACCTGTATGCAGTCATACCCATATACTGTATGCAGTCAGCATCCAGCGAGACATTTTGATGTAGCTCTCCAAAAACTTGGACCCCTGGTCCAAGACAATGCTTAGCTTTGGAACCTGGTGTTTAGCTAACGTAAAGCCCCTGTCATAGAATTACTCACACCGTTTACAGGCCATCGGTACTTCAGCAAGACCGTCTAGAACGGTTGTGATACTGATGATGTGCTCAAGCTCAATGTTCTAGCAAGCCAAAACAGAACACGACTGCATATTATTGGTGAACCAAGCCGCAGGATACCCATCCAGTTTTGCCTGTTTTTTAGAGATGCCTAGCAACTATTACTGCAGCAACAACAAACTCATAATGTTCCCTTCACACCAGACAGGAAGTCTAGAGTTTGCCAGAGCTATCTAGGAGTATTAGAAAGTCTCTACAGAGCAGAGTCCTGTTAGATGTCTGTCTCTTTCTGAAGTCTGCGTACTCTACTAGCTGACTGTATGTGATAACATTGTGGATACCGAGTGGCTACTGGTATTTGTAACTACAGTGTACAGGAGATGGGGATACATTCCTAAATAAACACAGAGGTGGAGGACACTCTGAGACATCAAGCCTTCAGAGAAGGTGTAATGATTTCTGGGAGCTCATAAATAAGTAATGTGTGTAATAAATGTCTGTAATTTTTAGTTCATGTTTATTTAATAGAATCGTGGTGCTTTTTTGATGACTCCTTTTTGTACAGTAGTAATAAAAAATGTAACATCTTTGAGGTCTCTCAGTTTCTGTAGGTGCCTCAGTTCAGCTATAAATTGTACTGTGTTATACTTTAACACAGAACAGTACAGTGTACAGACATACCGTAGTAGAACAGTACATTGTACAGACATACTGTGATACAGGACTGTACAGTGTATAGATGCACTGTAGTACAGAATAGTACAGATTACAGATATACTGTAGTACAGTGTGCGAATATACTGTAGTACAGAATGGTACAGATATACTGTAGTACAGATATACAGTAGGTCAGAGTACATATACTGTAGCACAGAGTACAGATATACTGTAGTACAGAGTACAGATATACTGTAGCACAGAACAGTACAGTATACGGATATACTGTAGCACAGAGTACAGATATACTGTAGCACAGAGTACAGATATACTGTAGCACAGAACAGTACAGTATACGGATATACTGTAGCACAGAGTACAGATATACTGTAGCACAGAGTACAGATATACTGTAGTACAGAACAATACAGTATACGGATATACTGTAGCACAGAGTACAGATATACTGTAGTACAGAGTACAGATATACTGTAGTACAGAACAGTACAGTATACGGATATACTGTAGTACAGTGTACAGATATACTGTAGCACAGAGTACAGATATACTGTAGTACAGAACAGTACAGTATACGGATATACTGTAGTACAGAGTACAGATATACTGTAGCACATAACAGTACAGTATACGGATATACTGTAGCACAGAGTACAGATATACTGTAGCACAGAACAGTACAGTATACGGATATACTGTAGCACAGAGTACAGATATACTGTAGTACAGAGTACAGATATACTGTAGCACATAACAGTACAGTATACGGATATACTGTAGTACAGAGTACAGATATACTGTAGTACAGAACAATACAGTATACGGATATACTGTAGCACAGAGTACAGATATACTGTAGTACAGAGTACAGATATACTGTAGCACATAACAGTACAGTATACGGATATACTGTAGTACAGAGTACAGATATACTGTAGTACAGAACAATACAGTATACGGATATACTGTAGCACAGAGTACAGATATACTGTAGCACAGAACAGTACAGTATACGGATATACTGTAGTACAGAGTACAGATATACTGTAGTACAGAGTACAGATATACTGTAGTACAGAGTACAGATATAGTGTAGTACAGAGTACAGATATAGTGTAGTACAGAGTACAGATATACTGTAGTACAGAGTACAGATACAGATATTGTTGTAGTAACAGAAGCGTACATCAGCAGCATCTACATGTGTTGGTAGGACGTCTGAACAGTACAGATGTACCGTGTGTATTTTGTGTGTGCATGTTAGTGAGTGAGTGATTGACTTCCAGTGTTCAATAGCAGCATGCCGATGAACTCTTCTGTGTACTGTGGGTTGTGTTTGTAATCTGGGATTACACATCCATTTGCATTCTTTTTCGCCCGGCTGTTATGTAATGGATGGGGATAGAGAGAGAGAGAGAGAGAGAGACAGAGTGGTAGCTGTGGTAGGACCGCCGTCTGAGTTCACTGTCCCACTACTTTGAGAGCACTCGTTTCTTTGGCCATTTGGCGTCTACTGAAAACTAATTTAGTCGCCTACTATGATCTTCAATATGTTTTAATGAGAACTGACTTCTTTTACATATCAATGCTGTCAGAAAACAAATCCACACATCTCCAAAATTTACAATTCATCAGTGGCCATTTCTTCTCAACCATTCCTCATAAAACAGTTGTAGCCTTCTGGATGTGTGACACGTGACCAAACTCCGCAGAAGTTCTGCATCTTGGGTGCCCATGCCCTACCCTGCGTTGTCCGCCTCTCACACACCGACGATTCATTGGTCATCTCCACCAAGACAATCAGCAGAGATTATCCCCCTACTCATCCAGTCGATCAAGGAAGATGGAGCGTCGTGCTTCCCGATTCCAAGTCACATCCAGGACAGTCTGGTACAGACACACTCACTGCAGTCCTTTGGTGAGACTGGTGAGAGTGTTGGTGTTGACGACCGGAGCTCAGTCGTGCAGTAACAGTCTTGTACGTTGTCACATGTAGTAGTCTGCGTCATGCCAGGGGTGTGACTCATGTTACGTTAGACTAGTTAGAGCAATGGCTTGTGGTCACTGACTGCAGTGGACAGTTATGAGGACATCACTGCTCACTGGATCATGGCTGTTGTGTCAGTCAGGTACAGCGATAAGGCCTGTAATAGGACAGGCCCTTAAGAGGTACCAGAGACAGTACTTTGGACCACTTCGTAATGGTCAACTCTGACACAGTGTAAAGACCAGCTGATGGTTGGTTTCGTCAGCAGCAGTGATGATACGTTATGACCCATCTCTGTACATGCAGTGTTTTTTTCTCTGTCAGATGAATGGCAGTAAACCAGAAGTGGCCAGGTTTAGCTGACTGAGTCACACACACACACACACACACACACATACAGACACAGCAGTGTGTGTACTGTACATACTGTGTGTTAGTGTGCAGCGCTGCGGCGTCATCATGTTTCTTTCAGCACAGCTTGGAAAGCTTGTGTCCATTACAATCAACAGAAGAGTTCATGTACGTGGACACGCCACACACACACTCATGTACGCACATACACACACACACACTCACGTGCACACACATACACACAAACATGCACAAACACAAACACACGCACACACATACACTACAGAGGGATGCATGCACTCACTCATTACACACATATGCACACATGCACAATCACAAAGAGCGGAGCGTGCTGTCAGCGGGCAGAATGTAAAGCCTCAGTCTGCTCTCTTTCTTTCTGGATGACAGCTTTTACAGTCCTGTCATCCGTCAACTCCCACATACAATACAACCAACACTGTAACAAAACACAGAGAGAGGGGATGGATAGATAGATAGAGAAAGAGACAGAGGGGAAGGCTGGAGGTGATAGATAGATAGATAGATAGATAGATAGATAGATAGATAGATAGATAGATAGATAGATAGATAGATAGATAGATAGATGGTAGAAAAGAAGTGAGAGAGGGAAAGAGAACGAGGAGAATGAAAGGGTAGCACGAGAGAAAGACAAAGAAAGGAAGAAAGAGAGAGACAGAGAGTGAGACTGATTGGCCAGTAAACAGTAACACATGTGTAACACCATGTAACAGATGGGAGGGAGAGAGAGAGAGAGAGACGACGAGAAAGAGAGAGACAGAGAGAGAGAGAGAGAGAGAGAGAGACAGAGAGAAAGAGAGAGACAGAGAGAGATAGAGACAGAGAGAGAGAGAGAGAGAGACAGAGAGAGAGATAGACGGAGAAAAAAAGAGAGAAAGAGAAAGAGAGAGAGAGAGAGAGACAGAGAGAGAGAAAGAGAGCGACATAGAGAGAGAGAGACAGAGAGAGAGAGAGAGAGAGAGAGAGAGAGAGAGAGAGGTGAGAGAGAGAGAGAGAGAGAAAGAGAGAGACAGAGAGAGAGAGAGAGAGAGGGAGAGAGAGAGAGGGAGAAAGAGAGAGAGACAGAGAGAAAAGAGAGAAGCAGAGAAGAGAGAGAGAGAGAGAGAGAGAGAGAGACAGAGAGAAAGAGAGAGAGAGAGAGAGAGAGAGAGAGAGAGACAGAGAGAAAGAGAGAGACAGAGAGAGAGAGAGAGAGAGAGAGAGAGAGAGGGAGGGAGGGACATGCAGTGGGCATTAAAGAAACAAGTCTCTGTGACTTTCCTGTCCTCGGGCTCTCTGATCACTAATGGGGCCTTGCTCCAGCCTCCCCCACCCACGCCACACACACACACACACACACACATGCTCACACACATGCTCACACACACACACGCACACACACACACACACAGTATACGCCCACTCTGTTCAGTCCAAGAAGAGCTGTATGTTATCGGGAGCTGACCGCACGCCATCAGCCGTGAAGGCTTGCTCTATTTGCCTACTTGTATGTGTATTGTTAGGCCATCAGTGTGCGGAAAACAAGATGCAGATTACATTAATATCTGAAAGCCGGGGACTTTTTAATTAAGCATGTTATCATGAATGAATACTGCAGAGAGTAAACAATCCATTCCTCCAACTGCGGAATAATGAATATGCGGTAGAACAATAACACAAGTCGACGCCAACTCAGACGCAGAAGATCAATTTGTACGAGCAATGGAGCTGCAGAGGCAACAGGGTGGACGGCTTCCCTGCAGCACTAGAGCGGTCAGACGGTGGAGCACAGGCCTGTTAAAGCATTTGGAGTGGCCACTTCTGCGTGGTCTCCCTGCGTTCGGAGCGTAAGCGTTAAGCCTGTGTGAATGTGTCATTAAAGAGATAAGTGACGACATCGCTCTCTCGTTTAGAGTGTCATTAAGAGCGGGAAATAACATTCATTCATCTCCTGTAACGCAGAGTCATTTTCATTTTACAGTAAATCGTCAGTGGAGGAACACGGGCGTCTTCATTTGTCTTCATTTCTGTCTGAGAGACGTTCAGATTACCATCTGTCTCTCTCTCTCTCTGTCTCTCTTTCTCTCTCACTCTCTCTCTCTGTCTCTTTCTCTCTCTGTCTCTCTGTCTCTGTCTCTCTCTCTCTCTGTCTCTCTCTCTCACTCTCTTTCTCTCTCTGTCTCTCTCTCTCTCTCTTTCTCTCTCTGTCTCTCTCTCTCTCTTTTGTCTCTCACTCTCTCTCTCTCTCTCTCTCTCTCTCTCTGCACCCCCCTCTGGTAGACGGAGAGGAAAGATCAGACAGACGATGGTCTCCTGGCTCACCTGTCAAACAAAACTAAATGTAACGCTCTGCAGAGCATGAAGATCTCCACGGAGTATACAATTTGACGAGCAGGACTTTGTGAGGAGTGTACATTATGAGAGAATGCACTTTCTAGGGAGTGGACAATGAGGGGGACAGCACAGGACATAGGCTGTATACACCATAAGGAAGAGTGTATTGCAGACAGTGGACACAATGAGGAACTGCACTATGTAGGTAGTGTACACTGTGAGGAACTGCACTATGTAGGGAGTGTACACTGTGAGGAACTGCACTTTGTAGGGAGTGTACACTGTGAGGAACTGCACTGATGTACGGGAGTAGGGAGGGTACAAAGAAACACTGTGAGGAACCCTGTGCTACTTTGTAGGGAGTGTACACGTGAGGAACATTCACTATGTAGGGAGTGTCGTGTAAGTACACTGTGAGGAAACTAGGAAACTCTGCACTTTTAGGTAAGTGTACAACTGTAGGAAACTGCACTATGTAGGGAGTGTACACTGTGAGGAACTGCACTTATGCAGGGGTGTTACAACTGTGAGGAACTACTCATGTTGTAGGGAGTTACACTGTGAGGAACTGCAACTAATGTAGTGTAGGGAAGGGTACAAACAACTGTGAGGAACTGCACTATGTATGGGGGGATTGGTAACACTGTGAGGAACTGCACTATGTAGGGAGTGTACACTGTGAGGAACTGCACTTTGTAGGTAGTGTACACTGTGAGGAACTGCACTATGTAGGGAGTGTACACTGTGAGGAACTGCACTATGTAGGGAGTGTACACTGTGAGGAACTGCACTATGTAGGGAGTGTACACTGTGAGGAACTGCACTATGTAGGGAGTGTACACTGTGAGGAACTGCACTTTGTATGTAGGGTACACTGTGAGGAACTGCACTTTGTAGGTAGTGTACACTGTGAGGAACTGCACTATGTAGGGAGTGTACACTGTGAGGATCTGCACTATGTAGGGAGGGTACACTGTGAGGAACTGAACTATGTAGTGAGGGTACACTGTGAGGAACTGCACTATGTAGGGACTGTAGACTGTGAGGAACTGCACTATGTAGGGAGTGTACACTGTGAGGATCTCCACTATGTAGGGAGGGTACACTGTGAGGAACTGCACTATGTAGAGAGTGTACACTGTGAGGAACTGCACTTTGTAGGGATATGTACAAG
>JAMWET010002172.1:0-46460 GCA_024036415.1 Prochilodus magdalenae | reverse complement strand
AAAGAGTACGGAACAACAAGTGCCTTCCCATTATGGAAAAATAAGCAGAAAGTGTATATATACAGTATATAAAAATAATTATATATATATAATATATACTATAGATATACCTTTATATATATAATATGTAAAATAATGAATTTCTACATATAATATCAGTTTTTCAACTGGTGGAAAGGAGACCGCAGAGGGGTATTCAACACGACCATCAAACAAAGAAAGTGCCTGGTGTTCTCAGTAACAATGGACGACGGTCAGCACCCAGTAGTCCAGATGACTGCTTCAACTACCACTCATATGTGTAAACACAGTCAGTAACATCACTATGGACATGTCAAATGCCAGAATATTCAGGCTGACCCTATAAAGACAGTCCTGCGTAAATAAAATAAATAATTCAAATATTATCGATCAAATTCCTGTCTCAGAATTTTAGCTAGGCCCGAGCCGTTAATTCCTAGTTAGCCAGCAAGCCTTAAATCATCAACTGTGGTTATTATCTTTATATGCATCTATACTACCGTCAGATTTTCAATGTGTTTGTATCTGACAAAAATGCACCTGCATATAAGATCAATACTTAGTCACATTCACATTTCATTGAGAGTTTAAGGTCTTGTTAGACAGAGGAAGACTTCGCTGGGTTTGGTATGGTCTCTATTGCTCTCTAATCTAAAAGGTGTAGAAACTCTGGAAGATCTTCTCTCGGGAGCTTCAGAGACGTTAGGTAACAGGTAAGCCCATCAGTCATTACTTCTCTATGAGACGATCGTTTAACCATATTGACTATTTTAACACTATGAAGTCAGAGCAGCTGCATTATAAGACCGCTGCAGTTTATCCCAACGTGCCTGTTGCTCCTCAAATTCTAGATCTGTACAGGGACTGTTTATGTTGAAATTATGGATACAAGCTGCAGATAATCTTAGGGCGCTACAGTCATGTGTGGAATTAATCATGTTGCTCGATTCCGACCGTCTCCGCTTCCTTCCTGATCTTTCACACTTACTAAGATTCCTACCTATTCTCGCAAATGAGTAAGCTCCACAACTAGGATAAAGTGCAGGAGTAAAAATCTTATAGCATTCCCACAGTGATAGCTGTCGAGTGATGGAAGAAAACTGGAAACATAAAATATAAAAGCATGGTTTTTTGATAAGTAAAACTACTTTATTGATTTTTTTCTGTCTGCTCTGGAATGGCAGTTACTCGCTTAACGCCTCGGGCTGGCTCTCACAATATTGTGCCTGGATAGGGTCGGACCATTCTTCCTTCTGCCAGGGTTGCTGGGGGCTGACATGATGGCAGCGTGTAGATGTTTTTGTGCCAGCTCCTTCAGTGTGATGGTACAGTCAGGTAACTCCTCCTGCTTGGAAGTGTTCCATCGCTGGGTTGGCGTAGCGTGCTCTCTGAGCTTTCCACTTACGCCTAGCATTACACAGTATCCTCTGTCCTATTCTTCATTACTCTCTAGGAGCATCATCACTGCTATTGGGGAAGAACGGCTGTAAGTAGCATGACTACGATCCATCTGGAGAAGAAGAGTGCCTTACTGCCGAAGAGTATAGGGGACTCAGGAGGAACTTAGCAGAGGGTGTTGTTACCATGGATATAAAGCAATGAACATTATTAATATGCAGAAATTATCCTCAGTGGTGCTAAAACATAAATAATAAAATATGTCAACTAATATATCAACTAATAAAGTCTATTCAGGAATTCATTTGTCCGCGCCATCGCTTATAACCTTTTCCTCTCCAGCGTAGCTCACAACTTCTTTAATGGAAAGATGAGTACATTCATTCTCCAGGTAGGTCTTTGGACCATGGCTTCCACCTACGTCGACTCCAGATTGTGTTCGGTGTAATAACGGCTTTAGCATTAGCTGCAGCTCCAGGTGGAGGTGTTTGGATCCAGACTGACGCAAGTCTTCTCCATCATAAACGTACTGGAGGATTATCTTCTTTTCGCGTTCCAAACATGCAGTCTCACAGCTCTACATTACCCTGTATTGTATGGAACCCTGCAGAGGGACACACACACACATTAAAGCTACAAGCCTACAGGTTAGTGTACTGGTGTTGGTGTACAGTAATCAGTAAGTGCTAATGCTGTTAGTGTGCCGAGTAAGTACGTAGTAGTGGCGTAACAGGAACTCAAGTAAGTGTAATGTGTTTAGTGTACTGTAAGTAGCCGTAGTGTCGATGTACCGTAAATCAGTAAATATAATGTGTTAGTGCGTACTGTAAGTAGTGTGTTGGTGCTACAGTATAACTCAGTAAGTGTAATGTGTTCGTTGCCTGCTGCTAAGTAGTGTGTTGGTTACAGATAACTCAGTATAGTTAATGTGTAAGGGTAATGTAAGTTAGTGTGTTGTGTACTGTAACTCAGTAAGTGTAAATGTTAGTGTACAGCTAAAGTGTTTGGTGTACAGTGTTCAGTAGTAATGTGTTAGGGTACTGTAAGTGTGTGTTGGGTACAGAAACTCAGTAAGTCAGTAGTTGTTAGTGTGGTGTATGTCGTACTGTTGTGTAGTGTTACTGGTCACAGTAAGTGTAATGGTGTTAGTGTACCTGTAAGTTATCAGTAGTGTGTGTGTACAGTAAACTCGTAAGTGTAATGTGTCTGGTGTACTGTAAAGTAGTGTGTTGTGTAATGTATCAGTTTCGTGTAATGTGGTTAGTGTAACTGTAAGTAGTGTGTTGGTGATACAGTAACTCCAAGTAAGTGTAATGTGTTAGTGTGCTGTAAGTCAAGTGTTGGGGTACTGTAACTCAGTACATTCAATGTGCAGCTGTACGTAAAGTAGCGTGTTGTTTGCTACAGTAAACTCAGTAAGTGTAGCTGTGTTGGTGATACAGTAAGAGCGTGTTGGTGTAAAGTGACTAAGTGTGTTAGTGTACGTGTACAAGTAGCGTGTGTTGGTGTACAGTAACTCTCAGTGTAAAGCTGTTATATGTACTGTAAGTAGTGTGTGGTGTGTACAGTAAAGTAAGCGTGTTGGTGGTAGTACAGTAAGTACTCAGTAAGTGTACAGAACTCAGTAAGTTAGTGTGCTGTAAAGTAGTAGTGTGTTGGTGTACAGTAAACTCAGTAAGGGTAATCGTGTTAGTGGTGCTGTAAGTAGCGTGTTGGTGTACAGTAACTCAGTAAAGTGTAATGTGTTAAGTGTGCTGTAACTCAGTAGCGTGTTAGGGTACTGTAAGAGTACAGTAACTCAGTAAGTGTAATGTGTTAGTGGGCTGTACTAGTAGCCGTGTTGGTGTACAGTAACTCAGTAAGTTGTATGCCGTTAGTGTGGCTGTAAAGGTAGTTTGGTTGGAGTACAGTAACTCAGTTAGTGTACTGTTAGTGTACTGTAAGTAGTGTGTTGGTGTACAGTAACTCAGTAAGTGTAATGTGTTAAGTGTACTGTAACTCATAGATGTATGTGGCAGTGTAAGTAAGTAGGTTCTTGGTGTACAGTAAACTCAGTAAGTGTAATGTGTTAGTGTGCTGTAAGTAGTGTGTTGGTGTACAGTAACGCAGTAAGTGTAACATGTGTTTGTGTACTGTAAGTAGTGTGTTGGTGTGTACAGTAACTCAGTAAGTGTAATGCGGTACGTGTACTGCCTAAGTAGGTGTTGGTTGTACAGTAACTCAGTAAGTGTAATGTGTGTTAGTGTTGCTTGTAAAGTAGCGTGTGGTGCCCTACAGTAATCTCAGTAAGTGTAAATGCGTCAGTGATGCTGTTAGTACCTAGCGTGTTGGTGTACCGTAACTCAGTAAGTGTAATGTGGTTAGTGTAGGTGTAGAGTAGCGGGTGTTGGTTTGTACAGTAAACTCAGTAAGTGTAATGTGTTAGTGTAGCTGTAAGTAGGGTGTTGGTACAGTACAGTAACTCAGTAAGTGTAATGCGTTAGTGTACTGTAAGTAGACCCGTTTGTTGGTGTACAGTAACTCAGTAAGTGTAATGTGTTAGTGTACTGTAAGCTATGCAGTGCTCGTTGTCTACAGTAACTCAGTAAGTGTAATGTGTTAGTGTGCTGTAAGTAGTGTTGGCGTACAGTAACTCAGTAAGTGTAATGTGTTAGTGTACTGTAAGTAGTGTGTTGGTGTGTACAGTAACTCAGTAAGTGTAATGTGTTAGTGTACTGTAAGTAGCGTGTTGGTGTACAGCTAACTCAGTAAGTGTAATGCGTTAGTGTACTGTAAGTAGCGTGTCGGTGTACAGTAACTCAGCTAAGTGTAATGCTGTTTAGTGTGCTGTAAGTAGTGTTGGCGTACAGTAACTCAGTAAGTGTAATGTGTTAGTGTACTGTAAGTAGTGTGGGTGTACAGTAACTCAGTAAGTGTAATGTGTTAGGTACTGTAAGTAGTGTGTTGGTGATGTACAGTAACTCATTAAGTGTAATGCGTTAGTGTACTGTCAGTAGCGTGTTGGTGATACAGTAACTCAGTAAGTGTAATGTGTTAGTGTACTGTAAGTAGTGTGTTGGTGTACAGTAATCAGTAAGTGTAATGCGTTAGTGTGCTCTAAGTAGTGTTGGCGTACAGTAACTCAGTAAGTGTAATGTGTTAGTGTACTGTAAGTAGAGTGTGGGTGTACAGTAACTCAGTAAGTGTAATGTGTTAGTGTACTGTAAGTTAGTGTGTTGGTGTTACCAGTAACTCAGTAAGTGTAATGCGTTAGTGTACTGTAAGTAGCGTGTTGGTGTACAGTAAACTCAGTAAAGTGTAATGTGTTAGTGTGCTGTAAGTAGCGTGTTGGGTACAGTAACTCAGTAAGTGTAATGTGTTAGTGTGCTGTAAGTAGCGTGTTGGTGTACAGTAACTCAGTAAGTGTAATGTGTTAGTGTGCTGTAAGTAGTTTGTTTGGTACAGTAACTCAGTAAGTGTAATGTGTTAGTGTGCTGTAAGTAGCGTGTTGGTGTACAGTAACTCAGTAAGTGTAATGTGTTAGTGTGCTGTAAGTAGCGTGTTGGTGAACAGTAACTCAGTAAGTGCTAATGCCGTTAGTTGTACTGTAAGTAGCGTGTTGGTGTAAAAGTAACTCAGTAAGTGTAATGTTGTAAGTGTGCTGTAATAGTAGCGTGTTGGTGTACAGTAACTCAGTAAGTGTAACTGTGTATATGTAGTGTACTGTAAAGTAGCGTGTGTGCGTGAACAGTAAACTCAGTAAGTGTAATGTGTTAGTGTACTGTAAAGTAGCGTGTGGCGTGAACAGTAACCTCAGTCAAGTGTATACGGTGATAGTAGCGCGAAAACTTTGATAGCTTTAGCTGAAACTAATATAGACTGTGAGCTAAAGTTCAGATTCATTTGAGGCATTAATCTAAATTGAGTGCTTTTTTCCCCCATCTTACCGATTCTGCTCATATGGTGATGGCCTATAGATTTTGCCTTCGCTATGTGTACCAGGTTAATGAACCCTACAGATTTTTGAAACTATCACTCTGTCCTGTTTTTCTAATGGCCCAAACCCACTTCTTTTGAGAGAGTTAACTACTGCTTTAGGCAGTTCGGTCACATTTTCACACTAAACAGCTAGCACATGGTCTGTGTATTTAAACCCAGTTTATTCAAATTCAAATTCCACAACTGGAAATTTATAAACAACATTAATAAAAATGGGTCCACATTCTTGTTATTAAATTTAAACATTAAATAAAAAAACGTCTTCATGGTCATGTGGCAGTCCTTTCTGTGAGGTCATGCTCGTTGGAACCTGGCGCTGACCAGAATAATCTTTAAGCCTCTATTAGATTCAAATTCTGGAATCTGATCATACATCATAATTCACAAGCTCACTGTATAACCACTACCGCCGTACAGAGGAATAGCCAGCATGAGCATCTTATGCTTCTACACGTCTCTCTGATCTCCTCTTTTTCTGGGTGGGGGAACTGTAGCAGCGGGCGTAGTTCACCATAGTCTCCATCCTGCTCCTGCAGTCATTCGGGAAATACAACAACATGTTACTGCACTGAGGAGAAAAATACACAGGAAAGATTTATGTGTTATAGATTTGTATTATTCATGTATAGTTTTATTATGACAGCATATATATTATATAAAAAAGCACTTAAAATTTAGTTGTTGTATTTACTGTTATTAGTAAAGTAATTTCCCCTATAAAATTTAACCAGTTTAAGAAACTTAAATTGAAAAGTGTCATTTTTTCCTTTTAAAAGTGTAATAATAATAATAAATGTAAATATTTTACATTTGTGAGTGTGAGTGAGGGAGTGGAGAGTGTGTGTGTGTAGGTGTATGTGTGTGTGTGAGTGTAGTGTGTGTAGGTGTGTGTGTGTGTGTAGGTGTAATGTGTGTGTGGTGTGTGTGTGTGTGTGTTCTTTGTAATTACTACATGTTGATATCTGATATTGAGATCTATCAGTGTACCTTTGTTCTCGTGTTTAACAGTTCAGAATCTGTGGCCAAAACACACATGCAGTTATTTTTATTCTGATGTGAAAAGCTGCCAGCAGCACCATGTGATCCTGGAACACATTTTAAAAAGTTACATTTATAAATCCTGGCGGATTAGATGTTTTTAGTTCACTTCTTCATAAAGTTAGATTTTTAAAACAGAGAGGACAGATGGATCTGTCCTGATTACAGCCTGTGTCAGTGATGAGCTTTACTCACCGCTCTCTGTGCTGTCTTACTGTACTTCAGCACGGGTGAAACAGCAGCACCAGAAGAACACTGAGCAGAACCACCATCACCGCTCCACCCACCAGAGCCAGGATGAAGAACCCGTACTGACCACGATCATCTTAAAGAACACAAACTTGAATTAGATTAGAGAGGGTTTATTTGATGCTGGTCTGATTCCATATTACTCCTGAGCACACGGCCTCAAAACCCTTAAACCCCAGTAGACTAAAACCTAGACTGAAGTTACTGAAGTGTGTTTAGTATACTTTCTTAAACTAATAATAATGAATGTACTGAAAGTGTGCTTTTTAATATACAACTATGTACGTCTTAGCATAATAAACAAATCATTAGTTAAATTAAATTAAATATATACTTAAATAGAGCTAACTGTATGTAACTGTACTATAACTGAGACACCTCTTAGATTCATTTAGAGCATACTTAAGTACATTTCTAGTACAAATTAAATATATATGTATGTGTGTACTATATAAAATAAACATGTATTCTATTAGGTACACTTGAGTACTACTAAGGTTTAAATGAACTTGTAATTATTATTTATAAGGAAACTTGTAATTTATTTATACTTGTAATATAAATATTAATGTACTTGTATTGTATTTATTGTAATAATGGTACTTGTATTTATCACACAATACAATAATAATATGCTTCAAAAATTTATCTGCTGCTATTAAAGTACATTTCTAGTCCATTAAAAATAAACTTCATTTTTATCTGGGATATTGTTTCACAATAAAAACAAAATCATATAACTGATCGATTCAGTATAAATAATATAAAACTATAAACAAGATCAAAAATAATGCACACAAATATCACATACAGTCAGTAAACAAACCTCCGTCAGGCTCGTTGGGAAGATGCCGGAAACTTCTCTACAGAAAAAAATATTTATTATTAAAAACCAAATCATTTTATGTCACTGCCTTGTTTTGATATTACTGTTTATGACGGATGTGATGTAATAACAGACGTTACCTCTGATATGCAGGTATGTGGTGCGGTGCATGTAGAATCATGTACTTGTTCTCCAGACGGCTGCAGTAGTAGAGTCCTGAATCAGAGTCCTGAACTGCTAGTTATAGTGAGAGAGGAGTTCCACAGAGTTCACCCTCCATCTTTGTTCTGTTACTCTCAGTGATGAAGTAACAGGGATGGAGAAGGTCGGAGGAGGCTGTATAATATCTACAGCCCCATATAAACTGGAGCTGAGCTTATTAGTGTGTTTACACCAGAATAGATATTCTGGTCGAGTCAGACCGTGTTCACACCAGAGCGTGACATCATCACCAGGTCCCTGCTTCCACAGTTTTAAACAGCCTGAGAGCTCACCCACACACCGACAGTACACCTGGAACCACACAGATAACATGAAGCTCTGGGTTATACATTATAAATATTCATCGCTGTCCAGAGAACAGAAGTAGAAATCGGCAAACTTTACAGGAGAGGCCAAACACCTGATTTAGCCTGAATGGAAGTCAATGGAACCAGACTTTTTCCCAAGCCGCTCTGTGTCATATCCGCTGGGTCCGTTCTCATCATGAAATTCTCACAGAGTGTAAACGCAGCTAGCTAGTGTTCCAATGATGCGCACAAAAGGAAAAAATCAACAACAATAAAAGATGTGTGGTATTTCTCTGGGCAAGTGGCCAACCATGCATAATATCCCTATGATGGATTTGAGCTACTGTGATCCCAGGCTATTCCAAGCACAGAGCTTCCACTGATCCTTACTTTCAAAGACTTCATCGTCCTTTTCAGTGAAGGAAGAAAAACCACACACCTTCATTCATTACTGTTTCAGAACTGTACAGCTTTTCCATTTAACCACCATCATAAAGAATCCACTGTGATCCTGCCCTGGGAACGTTCTCCCGGAGAACACTGCAGCCTCTCCAGTATATATGTACCAGAAGCTGTTTCTACAGTCTACTCTGAATCACTCACCGAGCCCACAGAGCAGCAGAGCCATCACCGAGACGTGAACGGGTCGCACTTTCGTACCAGTACCAAAGAGGAAGTTGCTTTCTATTCCTGTTAAACTTGGCGTATTTATATGGAAGTGGGTGGAGCTTGTATCACATATCCTTGAACAATAAAGGGACCAATAAGTAGAGACTGAATGTACATGAAAGCAGTCAGAGGAAAAACATCTGGAGGTTGTGGACACTGTGGTGTTCGTTAAAAAATGGTGCTAGCCCTAGTCACAGACTTCTGTCCACTTCTCTCCATCCTTCACTGACTGATATTCATATTCTCTCAGTTGCTAATCAATATACATTATACATACATACATACCATACATACATTTTTTTCTATCAAAAATGTAATTTTATTGAAAAATAAAACATTATTTTTTCTGCAAAACGTCACTTTATATTATATATTATTCATTAAAAATTATTCATTGTGGTACATGAAGAATGTACATCTTACCCAGTCAGTATTTAAAGTGACGCTTTAGTGACGATCACGGCTGGAAAAAGCTTTTTGTTGCCAGGTTAAAAAATCTTTATTAATATTTCAGGAATTTCCTGCACTGGCCCTTAAAGGACATGTCTAGTTCTGGAGTTGTTGTCTTGGGAAATCTTGCCGGCACACAGAGCTTTTCAGGATCTGCCCACGTCATTTCACGGTGACTAGCGTATCGGTCGTGAGGTGAGAGTTGATGTGGCCACATGCTCGACCCACATGAGAGGGGGGAGTACACGACTCTGCTCTCAGGTTGCTCAGTGTGTGTGCATGAAGAGGTTAAGTCCATCTTCTACCGATTAATGAGTTTAGGCCCCAGCATTGTTAGGGTCAGTGTCGTTTGGTAGGGTTGCTGTATTGGCTTTAAGGTTTTGCCTTTGCAGGATGATGAAAAAGCGGACGCTAATATAAAAATGTGATGTCAGTAAGTAAGGAACATTAAGCTCATAATTAAGCCTCTTTACTCCCCCCAATTAGGTTTTTCAATCATTCTACAGCAGGAGTAGATGTTTGGTCCAAGCGATCTATCGTATCTGCTGTGATGAATTCTCTTCACTATATATCCAGTTTACATTCATATCTGTTAAAGATGGCAGTAAATTTGTTTTACCATGCTGTAAAATAATTGAAATGATTTTCAACAAATGTCTACCACACTGGAGTTTTTCCTAAATTAAATTTTTTTTTAATGTAAATAATTTAAAATGTTCAAATTTAAATAATTAAAAAAAAATTTTTTTCAAATTTATAAATTTAAATAAGAATTTCCACTTTTAAAATTTGAAATGTGTTGGCCCTATTTGCAATTAAATAGTTTATGATTTTCACATCATTAGCAAACAAGATTTCTGCAGTAATTAACACAAAGATTACTTAGTCTTATTAGTTATTAATTTAATTATTTCCACGTCCTTCCCAGGCCTTAGTTATGAATGTCATTGTACAGAAACAGAACACAGACGTGCTTTCTTGAATCAGATTAGTCTGTGTCTGCAGAAAAACGACGCGAGTGGGCTTCTTAACAGTGTTTGATGTGAAAAAAGCTGGAGGTCAGCTTTGTGCCGTTGGAAAACGTGTAAACCCATGATGTGCAAATGCACAGAAGCTGAGCAGTGCAAGACGCACCTGCACTCAGCCCTGCACATTGTGTGCAATGAGAAACATGTGTAGGACTGCCCTGGTTATATAACATCATATAGGTGCTGCACACACAGAATCTCTCAGGGTATACAGACGTGTGTCACTAATGTGGATCTGTCAGGAACGGACGGGGTAAACAGTACTGGGAATTCTGGGCCAGAGCAGGCATGGGCCCTCTACAGGCTCATGCATTACTGTGATAAGCATCTGTCTCTCAAGTCACTGAGAATGTCAGTATAGGATCATGATCGTTCTGCTTAGCGCGCGTACTCTGAGCGGACCTTATTCAAATCCAAAACTGTGTGTTTACAGTAGTGTCTCCTGCCTGGGTATGAAGGTGCGATATTAAAAACACAACTCAAATTCACATGTAACATATACGTGTACACGTTCAGCTGTCTGTGTATGAAGGCTGTTGGAGTGGTAAAGGGCTCATGACCGTGCGTTTGCTCTGTTCTGAGGGAAAGGACAGTCAAGCTCTGAGTGGCCAGTTGATCTCACAAAGTCAAAACCTACCAACCAGGTTTCAGTGAACCGTAGGTTCAATTCCTTCTGGGTGCCCAGCTACGTTTTAAATGATGAGTGTTAATTTGTCATGCATGACGTAATTTTTTTTTTTAACAGCTTTTTGTTGAATATGCGGGACCTATAACTCACATTTTCATTATTAATAACCATCGTACAAACCATATGGCATATAATTATATAGAATATTTTTCATTTCTGATTTCCACATGCAGTGACAATATAGGTTCTGCCATCAACAGTTAGGAGCCCCCACAGAGAGAACGTGTCATGATGTAGCTAGCCCACCACATGGTACGTTAGAGTCTCACAATCCAAGCCAACTGCATGATGGTGTAGAATGAACTGCTGGCTGACAGTAAACAGGGCCGTCTGTGCTGTAACGGAAACATGAGCTGGCGTTAAACTGCAGTCGTGTGTTCGGTTTGGTGCTGCATGTGGGGGTGAGAGTAGGCGAAGGTCAGTTTTGGGGTTGGCAAAATATTCAGACCAAGATGCTCAGATGAGCGTGCACACCCACCCACACACACACACGCACAACACACACACACAACACACACACACATTTAACACCTGCAGTAAAGTTAAATTTTGGATTTTATTTGATTGTGACTTATAACCTTTATTTCCTATAAGAGATGATCGGTAGATTTCCATCGCAGGTTTCTCAGCAGGTGATTTCTGAATACTGTCGGCAATGTCAAGCCAGAGGCAGAACAAACCCAACACTATTACATTAACAGCGTTTAGCTGCAGGCTCTTATCCCTTTTTAGCAAAGGTTAAATCGTATACACAGGTAGGCCAGTGTAGATGTTAGGAGTCCTGCCTTGTTATTGGTGTAGCACACAGCATAGTATACCCAGACCGGGATCGAACCCCAGTCTCCCACATGTGGTGTTATCCACTGATCTACACCAACCACTATCCGCTTAATGAATCAGCACAGGAACTAGTTCAACTGGGACAATACTGCACAGTTAAAGTGCAGCATTCTGGGAAATGTAGTCTTGTGGGGAATGGCCCCTTTAACAACCAAGGGACTCCTGAGAAGTCTGGGCTGGCTGAGGAACGAGGACGCCCATATCAAACCACCATCCCCACTTGTTTTTTTTTTTGACTGAAGAAACATGGGTGAACCACTGAGCGAGGACCACCATGCTAGTTGCCTCTAGCCCCACGCAGGCCTTGAGGTTCTTCAGTTTGGCCAGCAATCAATTGTCAGTCAGTATACAGCCAGGGAAACCAGAGGAGCTGTGGATTGTTTTGTGCATGTGCGCGTGAGGATGTTTGCAGGTGAGCTGGAGGCGGGACAAATGGACTTGAGTATGAATCGCCACTAAAAAACGGATTCCGCTGCGTCTGTGCAACGGGACCTAAACAGGCCCTGCAACTGCAACCGCTGTTATTTTGTTTGTTTGGTTTTGCTGGCTTTTGTGAGAAAAAGGGGTATTAATGTTATGAATGAGTGACCGGTCCGCAATCTTATTGTACAGACAAGTGGAAGTGTTCTCACAGTTTAAAAAAGATACTGAGCTACGGAAATTTCTTGACATTTCTTTTTATCTAACATTGAAATGTAATAGAGAGTATTGGAATGTTTTAGCTGTATTTTCAAGGTATTATTTTGCTAAAAAAGTCCTTTAAGTTTTATTATTGGAGGTGTATTTTCATATTCAGTAGAAATTGGAGCTTCAGTATTATTTTGGTTTTTTAAAGCAGACCTTCAGTTTCATAATACAGGATGCTGTATTCTGTGCCTGACTCCGCCTCCTTGGGGATATTGTATCTGTGGCACACTAACAAGTTAGGTACGGGGGGTTAAGTTACAGGGGTACGGTTACAGATAACTGGTGAGAACCATACCCACGAGCTCAGGTTAAATAAAAAAAACACTACACCCACTCTGGTAAAAGAGGGCCCTACACAAAAGTAGCCCTTAAGTCACTGTCACCACTAGGTGGTAAGCTCTAGAATCAGATCAGAAGACATCAGGTGGAAGGGCAATGAGTTGGTTCAGGTTGGTGTTCAGCAGTGTGTTTCAGTTTTGGAGAGCTTCGTTAGGATATCAAACATTAGGGATGTATGTGCATGTTTTTAGAGATGTGGCGCTCCACAAGTTAGAACAGCTAACAGCTAGAAACCAGTACATGTCAAAAAGTCCATGTTCTGCAAACAAGTTCTCCAAAGAGCCAACTTCCCTTTACTTCTTTGTGGCCACAACCTGCCTCACGTGGTGTCCTGTATGTACAGTCTTAGCATAGTAATAATTAAGGTGTGTTCAGTTCCGCATTCACACTAAAATTCCTCAAGGTTAAAAATTTATATGCAATACAATGTTTCTGAAATAAAACACTTTATGAATCAGGTATCCATATACATTATAAGTGCATTCATAAGGCTTTATAATAAGCATTTGTTAACTCTACATAAATGTTTATAATCACACAAGGGTTTGTAATATCCACAGTGGACCACAATCACTATAACTGGCATACTAGTTTATCATGTTATGAGCTCATAACCTATCTATAAACATCACTTTCCTTTTTTTAATCGTGTAAGAGACCTTATAGGTGTTTATTAAAGTTGATGTGCATGTATTGTTATTTTGTAATGCTCTGAACCATACCATAAAAAGTATAGTTTGAGGGCATCACTGGGCGGATCTTAAACCACCATGTACATAAATTCTACATTAGTTATAAGGCTTTATGATACGGGTCTCAAGCAGTAAATATTAAGAACTAACATATAAATAAATAAATAAATAAATAAATATTAGTTATATGTAATAAATATGTATTTAATATACAAGTTATATAATATATTACACACACACGGACACACAATAGCACTTTGTGCTATGAAGCCTTATACTGTGATGTTATAGCAATTACAAAGCTTATGTCAAGCTATTATAAAGCATTATGAAGGCTCATATAGATGTTTATGAACGCACCTGAAATGCATTTTGGATACCTGATTCATAGGAAGCTTTTAGTAAACTGAATTAATTTTAATGAGCTAGATTAACAGGAGTGTGTGCCAAACCATAAAAACACATTGGACTTTCCAGTAAGAATATTGATAGAGGAAATACTGTGTGACCCCCACCTGAAACAGCTGTCAGGTAGCTAGTGTCAGCACTGGCCAGTCTTTGTGGAAGGGGCCAGGACCCGTTTAGGCACATGTGGGCCACTTTCAGCTCACATGCCAGATTGTCAATGCCGACCAGTGGCCATGAGGGTGCCGCAGTCTTTGCCAGAAGTGAGCCATATCCATGTGTTATCCAGCGGCTTAGGCAGGGAAGATTATTAGACTGTGATTGGATGGTCTGATGAAGGTCTGTGTTTCAAATAGTTCAGTCCATCCTGATCTACATCCAGCACCAACGGGATTAAAGTAACAGGCTTATTAACACCGTAATCTAATATGTGGATCTAATTATAAACCATAATTTTCTCTTAGACTAAGACTTGATATTTTATAATAATTATATTATGAAATAATTATTTCTTGTTTATCGGCAGGCGTATTAAGTGACTGTACTCATCCTTAAATAAAGATAATCTCAGCTGTAGACGAATAAATAAACATATCTGTAATTTAGGTTCTTAAATAACGGAATTATAATAAAACAAACGTCTTCGGTCCATTCTTCCTTCGAACAGCCGTTATGTCTAAACCAAAGGTCAGCTCCCTCGTTTGGAGCAGTGTTGGATGTCTGACTGAATGAACAGCAGAATTCGGCTTCATTTGTTCGGATTTTCTTCTTCAGAAGCTCCTCCAGACTTTTTCTGAGACATCGCTCTACCCGTGTTTCTCAGCTTCACAGCTTCAGCTTCCTTCAACGGTGAACCGCCAGCACACAGCATCACGTGGATTACATTTTTTAGCATAGCATAGTCATTAAGCCAGCTTAGAAACTTACAATATAATTTCTATTCCCCTTAATAACTTCATTAAAAATGGTCTTTTACATTCTTAAAGTTCGTGTGCATTTTGTTAAGCTTTAGTCTGTTTAACGAGAGAAAAAAAAAGGTCACTGTTGTCACTCGACTTGAAGTGTCTCCGACTGGCAATTCGACTTGTCGATTTCTAGAAGGCAGACCTAATATTTTATGATTTATAGCTATCTAGAGCAGTGTGTAAGAGTATATGTTTTGCACGCAACTGTGTATCTTCAACATACTGAATAGCTGTGAATTTTTTTATGGCATCCGTTTATCAAGCCTGTTTCGGGCTTTAGAGTAAAACAAGAAATCAAAATCAGCAGGCTTGATAGATATTCATTTTATTATCAGATTACAAAAAACACATGATTTAGATTTAGTGGACACTGTAGGGACGGGCTGGTGCGGCTTGAACACTAGCACAGCATGCTCATGGTAGGGCAACGTTGATGGATTCAGACATCCAAAGAGGCATGGTAGTGCGTGACTAGGGTGATGCAGGTATTTAACATTCCTCGATCCACAGTGTCACACGTGTTACAGGGAATATCCAAGCATTACCAATCGCAGTGGGACAGCACACGGGTTGACTCAATAATAGTAAACCGGCCTAACAGATCTAAGCCACTCGGCTAACAGAAGATCACATTTCATGCAGAGGCCCCACACACACATATCCCACACGTCACTTCATATCCATGGGATTCATATCCTCTGTGTAAATAGACACACTTACTATATTTCTCCATCAGCACTAAAAAATCACCTACTTTTACACTCATGTCAAAAGAACAGCTGCACCAGAAGGAGGTGTGGGGTTGACGGTGCTGTTGGGAAGGAAGATAAAGGTGACCAGGAATCAATACACCATACATTACACATACAGAAGTCTGTCTCTCAGTATGGCGTGGGTCGCTGTGTTTGCTAACCCAAAATGCCAGACGTCTCGGTATGGAGCTGTAGAGGTTCCTAATGGTGTCATGTGATAATCCATCCCATGCGCTTGTGTTGAATATCCTCACACCAGTTCCTGCATGATGGTGCGGTAGGGTGGGAGATGGAGGGGTACACCAAGGCCTTCTGGGACGGGTGACAAACAAAAAACGTTCATTCTTGGTGCTGACCACGGTGCCTCCACACACGGAGGTTGGGCGTCTCCACCAAAGACTAGAACTAAAGGCGGGGACTCGTCCACTGAAGATGACCCGCTGCCATTCTGAGTCACACCACTGACATGTCTGGTACGACACCACTGCAGTCTTTGGTGTACGGTGACGTGGTGTTAAGGGCCAGTCGTGGTAACGGTCTGCATCGTCTCACAATTTCAAACCTACATCATCAAGTTTCATCCATGTTGGTTGATTCTTTCTTTTTTTTCGGGGACAACTAGCTCCTAGCTCCTCAGACTAAGATCCAGTTCAATGGACCTCCCAACCACGGCTAAAACCTCAATTCAACACCAGCGGCTAAGGTTAAGGATGATCAAGGCCAATCAGGAGAAACACGAGGGAGGAGTACACAAACTCACCACTGATCAACGTTACCTCATAAAGGACAGATGTGGGGGTCCCTGTTATTAGTCAGCCTGCAGAGGGTCCACTAAGGATTATGAGCACCCCCCTGAGGCCGGAGGTAGTACGGGTGTGTGTAAGAGGCAGAGCTCAGGGCAGTACAGTGAAGTCAGTAGATATTCACGTATTTACTCAAGATGGAGTATTTCAGCGCCATCCCCCATCTAAGCTAACGTCGCCTAAGCTACACAATTAAATCAGGGGGTTTCCTTTTTAAATGTTGTGTAGCTTAGCCGACGTTAAGCTTTAGATGGAATGGCGCTGAAAACTCCATACTGAGTAAATACTGAATATCTACTGACTTCACTGTACTTGCCCTGAGCTCTGCTTCTTACACCACACGTACACCTCCGGCCTCAGGGGGGTGCTCTAATCCTTAGGTGGACCCTCTGCAGGCTGACTAATAACAGGGGGTACCCCCACAAGCTGTCTTAATGATGTACGTGTATCAGTGGTCGAGTTTGTGTACTCCTCCTCGTGTTTTGCTCCCTGATTGGCCGATCATCCTTACCTTAGCCGCTGGTGTGAAGTGAGTTAGCGTGGTTGGGGACGGTGCAGTGAAGCTGGAATCTTTTAGTCTGAGGAGCTAGGAGCGTAGTTTGTACCCAGAAAGGAATCAAACCAACATGGATTGAAACTTGATGAGTAGGTTTGGACATTGTGAGACCATGTGTTGCAGACCAGTTACCACGGACTGGCCCTTAACACCACGTGTCACCGTCACCAAAGACTGCAGTGGTGTTCGTACCAGACTGTCATGGTGTGACCTATCAGAATGGCAGCGGGTCATTTCAGTGACGAGTCCCGCTTTAGTCTTGGTGGAGACGGCCCAAACACATCCGTGTGTGGAGGCACCGTGGTCAGCACCAATGATGAACGGTTTGTTGTCACACGTCCAAGAAGGCCTGGTGTCACCTCCATCTTCCACCCCTACCTGCACCATCTGCAAGGAACTGTGTGAGGATATCAAGCTGCATGGGATGGATTATATACACAGGACACCATTAGGAACCTCTACAGCTCCATACCGAGTGACGTCTGGCATGGATGGGCGTTAGCAAACCACAGCGACCCGACGCCATACTGAGAGACAGACTTCTGTATGTGTATGTATGTGTATATGATACCTGTTATCTACCTTTATCTTCGCCTTCCCAACAGCACCGCAAAAACCCCACACCTCCTTATGGGTGCAGCTGTCTTTTGACATGAGTGTAAAAGTAGTGATTTTTTTGTAGTGATGATGGAGAAATATAGTAAGTGTGTCTAATTTCACAGAGGATATGAATCCCATGGATATGAAGTGACGTGTGGGATATGTGTGTGTGGGGCCTCCTGCATGAAATGTGATCTCTGTTAGCCGAGTGGCTAGTCTGTTAGCCGGTTACGATTATTGAGCACCCGTGTGCTGTCCACTGCGAGTGGTAATGCTTGTATTCCCGGTACACGTGTGACACTGTGGATCGAGGAATGTTAAATGCCTGCATCACCTAGCACGCACTACCATGCCTCGTTTGATGTCTGATCCATCACGTTGCCCTACCATGAGCATGCTGGCTAGTGTTCCGCCGCACCAGCCGTCCACTAAAGTGTCCACTAAATCTAAATCATGTGTTTTTTGTATCTGATAATAAATAATATCTATCAAGCCTCTGTTTTGATTTCTTGGTTTTAATCTAAAGCCCGAAACAGGCTTGATAACGGATGCCATAAAAAAATTCACAGCTATTCAGTATGTTGAAGATACACAGTTGCGTGCAAAACATATACTCTTACACACTGCTGTAGATAGCTATAAATCATAAAATATTAGGTCTGCCTTCTAGAAATCGACAAGTCGAATTGCCAGTCGGAGACACTTCAAGTCGAGTGACAACAGTGACCTTTTTTTTTCTCTCGTTAAACAGACTAAAGCTTACAAAAATGCACAAGAACTTTAAGAATGTAAAAGACATTTTAATAATTATTAAAGGGGAATAATAAATATATATGTAAGTTCTAGCTGGGCTATGACTATGCTATGCTAAAAAATGTAATCCACGTGACGCTGTGCGCTGGCGGTTCACCGTTGAAGGAAGCTGAAGCTGTGAAGCTGAGAAACACGGGTAGAGCGATGTCTCAGAAAAAGTCTGGAGGAGCTTCTGAAGAAGAGAATCCGAACAAATGAAGCCGAATTCTGCTCTTCATTCAGTCAGACATCCAACACTGCTCCAAACGAGGGAGCTGACCTTTGGTTTAGACATAACGGCTGTTCGAAGGAAGAATGGACCGAAGACGTTTGTTTTATTATAATTCCGTTATTTAAGAACCTAAATTACAGATATGTTTATTTATTCGTCTACAGCTAATATTATCTTTATTTAAGGATGGGTACAGTCACTTAATACGCCTGCCGATAAACAAGAAATAATTATTTCATAATATAATTATTATAAAATATCAAGTCTTAGTCTAAGAGAAAATTATGGTTTATAATTAGATCCACATATTAGATTACGGTGTTAATAAGCCTGTTACTTAATCCCAGTTGTGCTGGATGTAGATCAGATGGACTGAACATTTGAAAACACAGACCTTCATCAGACCATTCAGTCACAGTCTTATAAATCTTCCCTGCCAAGCCCTGGATAACACATGGATATGGCTCACTTCTGGCAAAGACTCGGCACCCATGGCCACTGGTCGGCATTGATAATCTGCATGTGAGCTGAAAGTGGCCCACATGTGCCTAAACGGGTCCGGGCCCCTTTCCACAAAGACTGCCAGTGCTGACACTAGCTACCTGACAGCTGTTTAAGGTGGGGGTCACACAATTCCTCTATCAATATTCTACTGGAAATTCCAATGTGTGTTTAATGGTTTGGCACACACTCCTGTAATCTAGGCTCATTAAAATTAAATTCAGTTTACTAAAAGCTTCCTATGAATCAGGTATCCAAAATGCATTTCAGGTGCGTTCATAAACATCTATAGAGCCTTCATAATGCTTTATAATACTTGACATAAGCCTTTGTAACGCTATAACATCACAGTATAAGGCTTCATAGCACAAAGTGCTATTGTGTGTCCGTGTGTGTGTAATATATTATATAACTTGTATATTAAATACATATTTATTACATATAACTAATATTTATTTATTTATTTATTTATTTATATGTTAGTTCTTAATATTACTGCTGAGACCCGTATCATAAAGCCTTATAACTAATGTAGAATTTATGTACATGGTGGTTTAACGATCCGCAGTGATGCCCTCACTATACTTTTATTAATGGTTCAGAGCATTTACAAAATAAACAATACATGCACATCACCTTTTAATAAACACCTATAAGGTCTCTTTACAGATTAAAAAAAAGGAAAGTGATGTTATAGATAGGTTATGAGCTCATAAATGAATAAAACTAGTATGCCAGTTATAGTGAGGGGTCCACTGTGGATATTTAAACCCTGTGTGATTATAAACATTTATGTAGAGTTACAAATGCGTATTATAAAGCATTATGAATGCACTTATAATGTATATGGATACCTGATTCATAAAGTGTTTTATTTCAGAAACATTGTATTGCATATAAATTTTTAACTTGAGGAATGTTAGTGTGAATGCGGAACTGAACACACCTAATTATTACTATGCTAAGACTGTACTGGACACCACGTGAGGCAGGTTGTGGCCACAAAGAAGCAGGAAGTTGGCACTTTTGGAGAACTTGTTTGCAGAACCATGGACTTTTGACATGTACTGGTTTCTAGCTGTTAGCTGTTCTAACTTGTGGAGCCACATCTCTAAAAACATGCACATACATCCCTAATGTTTGATATCCTAACTGAAGCTCTCCAAAACTGAACACACTGCTGAACACCAACCTGAACCAACTCATTGCCTTCCACCTGATGTCTTCTGATCTGATTCTAGAGCACCACCTAGTGGTGACAGTGAATAAGGGCTACTTTTGTGTAGCCCTCTTTTACCAGAGTGGGTGTAGTTTTTTTTATTTAACCTGAGCTCGTGGGTATGGTTCTCACCAGTTATCTGTATTACCCCTGTAACTTAACCCCCGTACCTAACTTGTTAGTGTGCCACAGATACAATATCCCCAAGGAGCGGAGTCAGGCACAGAATACAGCATCCTGTATTATGAAAACTGAAGGTCTGCTTTAAAAAACCAAAATAAGACAAAGCTCCAATTTCTACTGAATATGAAAATACACCTCAAATAATAAAACTTAAAGGACTTTTTTAGCAAAATAATACCTTGAAAATACAGCTAAAACATTCCAATACTCTCTATTACATTCAATGTTAGAACAAAGAAATGTCAGTTCGTAGCTCAGTATCTTTTTTAAACTGTGAGAACACTTCCACTTGTCTGTACAATAAGATTGAGGACCGGTCACTCATTCAAACATTAATACCCCTTTTTCTCAAAAGCCAGCAAAACCAAACAAACAAAATAACAGCGGTTGCAGGCCTGTTTAGTCCCGTTGCAAGACGCAGCGGAATCCGTTTTTTAGTGGCGATTCATACTCAAGTCCATTTGTCCAGCTCCAGCTCACCTGCAAACATCCTCACGCGCACTCACAAACAATCCACAGCTCCTCTGGTTTCCCCGCTGTATACTGACTGACAAGTTGATTGCTGGCCAAACTGAAGAACCTCAAGGCCTGCAGTGGCTAGAGGCACTAGCATGGTGGTCACTCCAGTGGTTCACCCATGTTCTTCAGTCACGTGGATGGTGGTTGATATGGGCGTCCTCGTTCCTCAGCCAGCCCAGACTTCTCAGGAGTCCTTGGTTGTTAAAGGGGCCATTCCCCACAAGACTACATTTCCCAGAATGCTGCACTTTAACTGTGCAGTATTGTCCCAGTGAACTAGTTCCTGTGCTGATTCATTAAGCGGATAGTGGTCGGTGTAGATCAGTGGATAACACCACATGTGGGAGACTGGGGTTCGAATCCCGGTCTGGGTAACTATGCTGTGCTACACCAATAAGAGGCAGGACTCCTAACACTACACTGGCCTGCCTGTGATATGATTAACCTTGCTCTGGATAAGAGCATCAGCTAAACACTGTAAATGTAAATAGTGTTGGGTTTGTTCTGTCTCTGGCTTGACATGCCGACAGTATTCAGAAATCAGCTGCTGAGAACTGCGATGGAAATCTACTGATCATCTCTTATAGGAAATAAAGGTTAAAGCAAAATCAAATAAAATCCATTTAACTTTACTGCAGGTGTTAAAATGTGTGTGTGTGTGTGTGTGTGTGTGTGTGTGTGTGTGTGTGTGTGTGTGTGTGCACGCTCATCTGAGCATCTTGGTCTGAATATTTTCCAACCCCAAAACTGACCTTCGCCTACTCTCACCCACTTGCAGCACCAAAACCACACGGCTGCAGTTTAACCCAGCTCATGTTCCGTTACCACAGACGGCCCTGTTTACTGTCAGCAGCAGTTCATTCTACACCTTCATGCAGTGGCTTGGATTGTGAGACTCTAACGTACCATGTGGTGGCTAGCTACATCATGACACGTTACTCTGTGCCCCTAACTTTGATGGAAGAACCTATATTGTCACTGCATGTGGAAATCAGAAAATGAAAAATATTCTATATAATTATATCCATATGTTTGTAGGATGGTTATTAATAATGAAATGTGAGTTATAGGTCCCATATTAAAACAAAAAGCTGTTAAAAAAAAAAAATTACGTCATGCATGCAAATTAACACTCATCATTAAAACGTAGCTGCACCCAGAAGGAATTAACCTACGGCACTGAAACCTGGTGGGTAGGTTTGACTTTGTGAGATCAAACTGCCACTCAGAGCTTGACTGTCCTTTCCCTCAGAACAGAGCAAACGCACGGTCATGAGCACTTTACACTCCAACAGCCTTCATACACAGACAGCTGAACGTGTACATATGTTGCATGTGAATTTGAGTTGTGTTTAATATCGCACCTTCATACCCAGCAGGAGACACTACTGTAAACACACAGTTTGGATTTGAATAAGGTCCAGAGTACGCCGCTATAAGAACGATCATGACCTATACTGACATTCTCAGTGACTTGAGAGACAGATGCTTATCACAGTAATGCATGAGCCTGAGAGCCATGCCTGCTCTGGCCCAGAATTCCCAGTACTGTTTACCCCGTCCGTTCCTACAGATCCACATTAGTGACACACGTCTGTATACCCTGAGAGCTCTGTGTGTGCAGCACCTATATGATATTATATAACCAGGCAGACGTACACATGTTCTCATTGCACACAACGTGCAGCTGAGTGCAGGTGCGTCTGCATGCTCAGGCTTCTGTGCATTTGCACATCATGGTTACACGTTTTCCAACCACAAAGCTGACCTCCAGCTTTTTCACATCAACACTGTTAAGAAGCCCACTCGCGTCTTTTTCTGCAGACACAGACTAATCTGATTCAAGAAAGCACGTCTGTGTTCTGTTCTGTACAATGACATTCATAAACTAAGGCCTGGGAAACGTGAATAATTAAATTAATAACTAATAGACTAAGTAATTTGTGTTAATTACATGCAGAAATCTTGTTTGCTAATGATGTGAAAATCATAAACTATTTAATTGCAAATAGGGCCAACACATTTCAAATTTTAAAAGTGGAAATTCTTATTTAAATTTATAAATTTGAAAAAAAAAATTTTTTTAATTATTTAAATTTGAACATTTTAAATTATTTACATTAAAAAAAAATTTAATTTAGGAAAAACTCCAGTGTGGTAGACATTTGTGAAAATCATTTCAATTATTTACAGCATGGTAAAACAAATTTACTGCCATCTTTAACAGATATGAATGTAAACTGGATATATAGTGAAGAGAATTCATCACAGCAGATACGATAGACCTTGGACCAACATCTACCTGCTGTAGAATGATTAAAACCTAATTGGAGTAAAAGAGGCTTAATTATGAGCTTAATGTTCCTTTTACTGACATCACATTTTTATATTAGCGTCGCTTTTCATCATCCTGCAAAGCAAACCTTAAAGCCAATACAGCAACCCTACCAAACGACACTGACCCTAACAATGCTGGGGCCTAAACTCATTAAGTCGGTAGAAGAATGGACTTAACCTCTTCATACACAGACACTGAGCAACCTGAGAGCAGAGTCAGTGTACTCCCCATCTCATGTGGGTCGAGCATTGGCCACATCAACTCTCACCTCACGACCGGGCAGTCACCGTGAAATGACGTGGGCAGATCCTAAAGCTCTGTGTGCCGGCAAGATTTCCCAAACAACAACTCCAGAACTAGACATGTCCTTTAAGGGCCAGTGCAGGAAATTCCTGAAATATTAATAAAGATTTTTACCTGGCAACAAAAAGCTTTTTCCAGCCGTGATCCACTAAAGCGTCACTTTAAATACTGACTGGGTAAGATCTACATTCTTCATGTACCACAATGAATAATTTTTAATGAATAATATATAATATAAAGTGACGTTTGCAGAAAAAATAATGTTTTATTTTCAATAAAATACATTTTGATAGAAAAAATGTATGTATGTATGTATGTATGTATAATGTATATTGATTAGCAACTGAGAGAAATAAATATCAGCAGTGAAGGATGGAGAGAAGTGGACAGAAGTCTGTGACTAGGCTACACCATTTTTAACAACACCACAGTGTCACAACCTCCAGATGTTTTCCTCTGACTGCTTTCATGTACATTCAGTCTCTACTTATTGTCCTTTATTGTTCAAGGATATGTGATATAAGCTCCACCCACTCCATATAAATACGCCAAGTTTAACAGGAATAGAACAACTTCCTCTGTGGTACTGGTACGAGTGCGACCGTTCACGTCTCGGTGATGGCTCTGCTGCTCTGTGGGCTCGGTGAGTGATTCAGAGTAGACTGTAGAAACAGGCTTCTGGTACATATATACTGGAGAGGCTGCAGTGTTCCCGGGAGAACGTTCCCAGCAGGATCACCAGTGGATTCTTTATGATGGTGTTAAATGGAAAAGCTGTACAGTTCTGAAACAGTAATGAATGAAGGTGTGTGGTTTTTCTTCCTTCACTGGAAAGGACTGATGAAGTCTTGAAAGTAAGGATCAGTGGAAGCTCTGTGCTGGGAATAGCTGGGATCACAGTAGCTCAAATCCATCATAGGGATATTATGCATGTTGCCACTGCCCAGAGAAAACCACACATCTTTATTGTTGTTGATTTTTCCTTTTGTGCATCATTGGAACACAGCAGCTGCTGTTTACACTCTGTGAGAATTTCATGATGAACGGACCAGCGGATATGACACAGAGCGGCTTGGGAAAAAGTCTGGTTCCATTGACTTCCATTCAGGCTAAATCAGGTGTTTGGCCTCTCCTGTAAAGTTGCCGTTCTACTTCTGTTCTCTGGACAGCGATGATATTTAATAATGTATAACCCAGGAGCTTCATGTTATCTGTGTGTTCCAGGTGTACTGTCGGTGTGTGTGAGCTCTCAGGCTGGTTTAACTGTGGAAGCAGGACCTGGTGATGATGTCACGCTCTGGTGTGAACACGGTCTGACTCGACCAGAATATCTATTCTGGTGTAAACACACTAATAACTCAGCTCCAGTTTATATGGCATGTAGATATTATACAGCCTCCTCCACCTTCTCCAATCCCTGTTACTTTATCCCTGAGAGTAACAGAACAGAGATGGAGGTGAACTCTGTAAACTCCTCTCTCACTATAACTGCAGTTCAGGACTCTGATTCAGGACTCTACTACTGCAGCCGTCTGGAGAACAAGTACATGATCTACAGCACCACCACATACCTGCATATCAGAGGTAACGTCTGTTATTACATCACATCCGTCATAAACAGTAATATAAAACAAGCACTGAACATAAAATGATTTGGTTTTTAATAATAAATATTTTTTTCTGTAGAGAAGTTTCCGGCATCTTCAAACGAGCCTGACGGAGGTTTGTTACTGACTGTATGTGATATTTGTGTGCATTATTTTGATCTTGTTTATAGTTTATTATACTGAATCAATCAGATATGATTTTGTTTATTGTGAAACAATATCCCAGATAAAAATGAAGTTTATTTTAATGGACTAGAAATGTACTTTAATAGCAGCAGATAAATTTTAAGCATATTATTATTGTATTGTGTGATAAATACAAGTACATTATTACAATAAATACAATACAAGTACATTAATATTTATATTACAAGTATAATAATTACAAGTTCCTTATAAATAATAATTACAAGTTCATTTAACCTTAGTAGTACTCAAGTGTACCTAATAGAAATACAGTTTATTTTATATAAGTACACACATACATATATATTTAATTTGTACTAGAAATGTACTTAAGTATCTCTAAATGAATCTAAGAGGTGTCTCAGTATAGTACAGTTACATACAGTTAGCTCTATTTAAGTATATATTTAATTTAATTTAACTAATGATTGTTTATTATGCTAAGTACATAGTTGTATATTAAAAAAGCACACTTTCAGTACATTCATTATTAGTTTAAGAAAGTATACTAAACACACTTCAGTAACTTCAGTCTAGGGTTTAGTCTACTGGGGTTTAAGGTTTTGAGGCCGTGTGCTCAGGAGTAATAGGAATCAGACCAGCATCAAATAAACCCTCTCTAATTCAAGTTTGTGTTCTTTAAGATGATCGGTGGTCAGACGGGTTCTTCATCCTGGCTCTGGTGGGTGGAGCGGTGATGGTGGTTCTGCTCAGTGTTCTTCTGGTGCTGCTGTTCACCGTGCTGAAGTACAGAAGACAGCACAGAGAGGGTGAGTAAAGCTCATCACTGAACACAGGCTGTAATCAGACAGATCCATCTTCTCTCTGTTTTTAAAATCTAACTTTAGAAGAAGTGAACTAAAACATCTAATCCGCCAGGATTTATAAATGTAACTTTTTAAAATGTTCCAGATCACATGGTGCTGCTGGCAGCTTTCACATCAGAATAAAAATAACTGCATGTGTGTTTCCACAGATTCTGAACTGAAACACGAGAACAAGGTAACTGATAGATCTCAATATCAGATATCAACATGTAGTAATTACAAGAACACACACACACACACACACACACACATACACCTACACACACACACACACCTACACACACACACTCACACACACACATACACCTACACACACACACTCTCACTCACTCACTCACACTCACAAATGTAAAATATTTACATTTATTATTATTATTACACTTTTAAAAGGAAAAAATGACACTTTCAAATTTAAGTTTCTTAAACTGGTTAAATTTTATAGGGGAAATTACCTTTACTAATAAAGTAAATACAACAAACTAAATTTTAAGTTGCTTTTTTATATAATATATATGCATAAATAAAACTATACATAATAATACAAATCTATAACACATAAATCTTCCTGTGTATTTTCTCCTCAGTGCAGTAACATGTTGTTGTATTTCCCGAATGACTGCAGGAGCAGGATGGAGACATGGTGAACTACGCCGCTCTACAGTTCCCCACCCAGAAAAAGAGGAGATCAGAGAGACGTGTAGAAGCAGAAGATGCTCATGCTGGCTATTCCTCTGTACGGCGGTAGTGTTATACAGTGAGCTTGTGATTATGAATGTATGATCAGATTCCAGATTTGGAATCTAATAGAGGCTTAAAGATTATTCTGGTCAGCGCCAGGTTCCAACGAGCATGACCTCACAGAAAGGACCCACATGAACCATGAAGACGTTTTTATTTAATGTTTAAATTTAATAACAAGAATGTGACCCATTTTATTAATGTGTGTTTATAATTTCCAGTTGTGGAATTTGAATTTGAATAAACGGGTTTAAATACACAGACCATGTGCTGCTGTTAGTGTAAATGTGACCGAACTGCCTAAAGCAGTAGTTAACTCTCTCAAAAGAAGTGTGGGTTTGGCCATTAGAAAAACAAGGACAGAGTGATAGTTCAAAAATCTGTAGGGTTCATTAACCTGGTACACATAGCAAGGCAAAATCTATAGCCATCCATATGAGCAGAATCGGTAAGATGGGGGAAAAAAAGCACTCAATTTAGATTAATCCAAAATGAATCTGAACTTTAGCTCACAGTCTATATTAGTTCAGCTAAAGCTATCAAAGTTCGCGCTACTATCACCGTATACACTTACTGAGTTACTGTTCACCAACACGCTACTTACAGTACACTAACACATTACACTTACTGAGTTACTGTTCACCAACACGCTACTTACAGTACACTAACACATTACACTTACTGAGTTACTGTACACCAACACGCTACTTACAGCACACTAACACATTACACTTACTGAGTTACTTTACACCAACACGCTACTTACAGTACACTAACGCATTACACTTACTGAGTTACTGTTCACCAACACGCTACTTACAGCACACTAACACATTACACTTACTGAGTTACTGTACACCAACACGCTACTTACAGCACACTAACACATTACACTTACTGAGTTACTGTTCACCAACACGCTACTTACAGCACACTAACACATTACACTTACTGAGTTACTGTACACCAACACGCTACTTACAGCACACTAACACATTACACTTACTGAGTTACTGTACACCAACACGCTACTTACAGCACACTAACACATTACACTTACTGAGTTACTGTACACCAACACGCTACTTACAGTACACTAACGCATTACACTTACTGAGTTACTGTACACCAACACACTACTTACAGTACACTAACACATTACACTTACTGAGTTACTGTACACCCACACTACTTACAGTACACTAACACATTACACTTACTGAGTTACTGTACGCCAACACTACTTAGAGCACACTAACGCATTACACTTACTGAGTTACTGTACACCAACACACTACTTACAGTACACTAACACATTACACTTACTGAGTTACTGTACACCAACACGCTACTGACAGTACACTAACGCATTACACTTACTGAGTTACTGTACACCAACACACTACTTACAGTACACTAACACATTACACTTACTGAGTTACTGTACACCCACACTACTTACAGTACACTAACACATTACACTTACTGAGTTACTGTACGCCAACACTACTTACAGCACACTAACGCATTACACTTACTGAGTTACTGTACACCGACACGCTACTTACAGTACACTAACGCATTACACTTACTGAGTTACTGTACACCAACACACTACTTACAGTACACTAACACATTACACTTACTGAGTTACTGTACACCAACACACTACTTACAGTACACTAACACATTACACTTACTGAGTTACTGTACGCCAACACTACTTACAGCACACTAACGCATTACACTTACTGAGTTACTGTACACCGACACGCTACTTACAGTACACTAACGCATTACACTTACTGAGTTACTGTACACCAACACGCTACTTACAGTACACTAACGCATTACACTTACTGAGTTACTGTACACCGACACGCTACTTACACTACACTAACACATTACACTTACTGAGTTACTGTACACCGACACGCTACTTACACTACACTAACACATTACACTTACTGAGTTACTGTACACCGACACGCTACTTACAGTACACTAACGCATTACACTTACTGAGTTACTGTACACCAACACGCTACTTACAGCACACTAACACATTACACTTACTGAGTTACCGTACACCAACACACTACTTACAGTACACTTACGCATTACACTTACTGAGTTACTGTACACCAACACACTACTTATAGTACACTAACACATTACACTTACTGCGTTACTGTACACCAACACACTACTTACAGCACACTAACACATTACACTTACTGAGTTACTGTACACCAACACACTACTTACAGTACACTAACACATTACACTTACTGAGTTACTGTACACCATCACACTAATTACAGTACACTAACACACTACTGACAGTACACTAACGCATTACACTTACTGAGTTACTGTACACCAACACGCTACTTACAGCACACTAACGCATTACACTTACTGAGTTACTGTACACCAACACGCTACTTACAGCACACTAACGCATTACACTTACTGAGTTACTGTACACCAACACGCTACTTACAGTACACTAACACATTACACTTACTGAGTTACTGTACACCAACACACTACTTACAGCACACTAACGCATTACACTTACTGAGTTACTGTACACCAACACGCTACTTACAGCACACTAACACATCACACTTACTGAGTTACTGTACACCAACACGCTACTTACACTACACTAACACATTACACTTACTGAGTTACTGTACACCAACACACTACTTACAGCACACTAACACATTACACTTACTGAGTTACTGTACACCAGCACACTACTTACAGTACACTAACACATTACACTTACTGAGTTACTGTACACCAGCACACTACTTACAGTACACTAACACATTACACTTACTGAGTTACTGTACACCAACACGCTACTTACAGCACACTAACACATTACACTTACTGAGTTACTGTACACCAGCACACTACTTACAGTACACTAACACACTACACTTACTGAGTTACTGTACACCAACACGCTACTTACAGTACACTAACACATTACACTTACTGAGTTACTGTACACTAACACACTACTTACAGTACACTAACGCATTACACTTACTGAGTTACTGTACACCAACACACTACTTACAGTACACTAACACATTACACTTACTGAGTTACTGTACATCAACACACTACTTACAGTACACTAACACATTATACTTACTGAGTTACTGTACACCAACACGCTACTTACAGTACACTAACACATTACACTTACTGAGTTACTGTACGCCAACACTACTTACAGCACACTAACGCATTACACTTACTGAGTTACTGTACACCAACACCAGTACACTAACCTGTAGCTTGTACTTTAATGTGTGTGTGTGTCTCTGCAGGGGTTCATACAATACAGTGTATGTACGGCTGTGAGCTGCATGATGATGGAACCAAAAGAAGATACCTCCAGTACGTTTATGATGGAGAAGACTTCCTCAGTCTGGATCCAAACACCTCCACCTGGACTGCAGCTAATGCTAAAGCCGTTATTACCAAACACAATCTGGAGAGAAGAGGTGAAGCCATGGTCCAAAAGACCTACCTGGAGAATGAATGTACTCAGTCATTAAAGAAGTATGTGAGCACTCTGGAGAGGAAAGGTAAAGCGGGGAAATGAATTCTGAATAGACTTTATTAGTTATATATTAGTTACATATTTTATTGATTTATGTTTTAGCACCACTGAGATATTTCTGCATATTAAAATGTTCATGCTTTATATCCATGTTAACACACCCTCTCTAAGTTCCTCCTGAGGTCTCTCTCTTCCAGAAGGACTCTTCTTCTCCAGTGGTGTGTCATGCTACAGCGTTCTTCCCCAAAGCAGTGATGATCTCCTGGAAGAAGAATGGAGAGGATCTGTATGAGGGTGTGGAACTCAGAGAGACGCTACCCAACCAGGATGGAACCTTCCAGAGGAGGAGCTTCTGACTGTCTCACCTGAGGAGCTGGACAAACACATCTACACCTGCATCATTCAGCACAGCAGCCTGGAGAAGGAGATGGTGCTACCAGTGAAGAGGAGAGGAGTCCAGGAGGGTAAGGAGTACTGCATTCCAAGCAGACAGAAAAATCAATAAAGTAGTTTTCTTTAAAAACATGTTTTATATTTTTGTTTCAGTTTCTTCCATCACTGGTATCACTGTGGGTGTTCTAGTTCTTGCACTTATCTGTTGTGGAGTTCTCATTTGGAGAAAGGTAAGGAATCTTGGTAAGGAAAATAGGAAGGAAGGGAGGGTGGAGGGAACATGTATATTCCACACTGACTGTAGGCCTAAGATTACTGTGTTGTATCCATATTTCAACATAAACAGTCTGTAGATCTGAATTGAGGAGAACAGGAGGGACTAACTGAGGGTCTTATAATGGCTCACTGCTTCATATGTTAAAATGTCAAATGGTTAAACGATGTTCATGAGAGTAATGACTGATGGCTTACTGTTTAACCTCTGAAGCTCCCGAGAGAAGATCTTCCAGAGTTTCTACACCTTAGATTGAGAGCATGAGACCATACCAACCCACGAGTCTTCTCTGTCTTCAGACTTACCTCCATGAAATGTGAATGTGACTAATATTGTCTATATGCAGCATTTTTGCAGATACAAATACATTGAAATCTGACCGGTAGATAATGCATTTAGGTAATAACCACAGTTGATGATTTTAGCTTGCTGGCTAACTAGGAATTAACCTGGGCTAGTAAAATTCTGAGAGGAATTTATTTATTTTATTTATTTATTTTATTTACTGCTTTATTATGGGTCAGCTGAAATTCTGTCATTTGACATGTCCATGTGATGTCTGACTGTGTTTACACATTGAGTGGTGTTGAGGTTCTGGACTCTGGGGTGGTCCGTCCATTGTTCTGAGAACACCAGCACTTCTTTGTTTGATGTGTCTGTCTCCTTTCCACAGAAAACTGTATTATATGTGAAATTCATATTTTTACATATTTATATATATATATATATATATATATATATATATATAATTATTTTTATTATACTGTATATATACACTTTTCATGCATTATTTGTTCCATAATGGGAAGCACTTTAGGAAATGTTTTGTCCTGTCCTTTGCACTTTAGTGGGCTGAGAAAGCATTATATAATACTGAGTATATAGAAAACGTCTATGGCCTAAATATCTCTCTACTGTTCAAAAATGATTCTCAATAAAGCTGCACAATGTGTTACATATGAACAGCTGTACACACATATAATCCTTAGATTTTTAATAAAAAACACAGTTTTAATCCCAGAAGGTGTGAGTTATTGTTGTTCTGATGAGCATTTAAGCCCATGTATCTCAATATAGGACAACATCCATCACATGTACAGAAACTAAATATCATTTGTTGTGATGATAGTCAAAAACATCTCACAGCCAACACATTTAAAACACTTCCAAAATGTTATATTAAAGTTATGGCCATAATTGGCCTGCTTGAATGAAATCGGATTTTTCTTGGTGGCCTTATTTTGCTCTGTGGCTTCCACTGTTGTGTTGCGGCTCCACCTGCTGGAGGTACAGCCTGTCACTGATGTGTTCAGCTGCCGCCTTGTCATTGTTGTGATTTACCTGAACTGAACGGGATTCTTGACTCATGATTCTCCATGAGAAAAACATTCTTAAACTCCCATTCAGATGGGATAACTTGTGTATTATGCAGAGTAAAGTTTTTACTGGCGTTTCTCAAAACTCTTAGTCCCATCCAAATCTACCCTCTCAGTTAACACTGGGTACAGGGAATGTGACTCTATGTAATGCATGACTAAATGAGACTGGCTTCAGGAATGCAACTAGAATCCAAAATTAGGTCAAATCATATTTTATTTTTATAGTGCTTTTTGCATCTAATGTTGTTCCAAAGTTCCAAAGCATCCTCAAAACATGGGAAAAGGGAAAAAAAAAAAAAACAGGGCAGAAGCCAAAAACAGGAAATCCAAACTAGCAACTAAAACCAAAGGGAAAGTCCAAAAACAGATTACCAGATCACCACATTAACACAGTCAGCTTTTGCACCACTCACAGAAATGTCAAATGAGGGTTATGGGGAAATGCGTCGCAACACAGTGTGATCTGCATCATGCTGTGAGGCTGTGCAGTCACAGAATGGTGTGCTTCTGCAGACCCCCATCAATAGCACCTACAATGGGCACGCAAGCACTGGAACTGGACCTGGGAGCAGTGGTAGAAACCTACCTAGTCATCAAGTGCAATGAACTCCAGCAGTTCCACCTACCTAAACATCGTAGTTGACCAGGCTCACCCCTGAAAGTCAGCTAAAGTGTCTACTACATCAACAATACTTTTGACAGTCATGTACCACCAGATAGACTACCTCCTGCTGTGAACCCCCTCCCCCCATACACTCACGTGCTTGTCACAAAATTTGAAGAGGTGCTACTGTGCAGGGAATGTCTTGTTCCATGTGTGGGAAATGCAAAAAAAAAAAAAAAAGACAGTGTAACCGATTCATGTTCCCCTTTCACAATAAATTTAAATCTGAGCTGGAGGCCATTCTTTTGCAGTTGTGTACGACTCATTTGTTGGATTTGCCATCATCGAAGCATAAACCAGCTGCATCATTTAATTTGGACCAGGAAAATCAGCTCCACTGAAAAGCCAAATGCTGCACACAGCCTCCAATTCTGAACAGCTAAGAACACAACATCTCATCCCAAACCTGGAGGTCGTATTTCCAGCTCATACTGCAGTACTGTTTAGCATGTTAGCTATCTTTTAGCCTGTTAGCTATCTTTTAGCATGTTAGCCAGCTGACCAGCGCTGTTTTACCTAAGAACACAAGTTAGTCAGCCTTTCAGTTTAAACTGAATCGGGTTCTTACTGCATCAGTGCATCCAGCTTTAGAGAAACAGATCATTCCATTACCAGCACATGGACATATTGGTGATTCAGTGTTCAGTCATACAGTTTGGTTTCTGTGAGGAGCTCAGGATGCCTTTTACCATGGCTTCAAACATGATCAGACTTTCGGACCAGAACTATTTGTTCTACAGGAATGAGTTTGGTTGTTCTCATAAGTAGGACTATAAATAGAAATGATTCTTTGTTGATGTTTATGGCCAAAGGTCATTTGCAAGAGACGGATATGTGCTACAAGAGGCACAAAGTGCAGATGTGGTTTGTGTTGGTGTGAAGGTGTGCGTCTGTCTGTTCCTGCTTCCTGTTCCTGTTTCCTGTTCCATGTCTCACTCAGAATACTTTCCAACTGCAGAACTGACCATCAGCTATATTTACCTGCTCGCTAAGCTGAAACCACACTTAAGCGGTTTATCATGTTCTGTTACAGAGATCAACAGTGATGTTGAAGGGCGTGATGACGCTTCATAAAACCATTGTCTAAAAATATCATCACTTTTTGTTATATATAAAGGCTGTGCTAGACGTGGCTCTCATTATTTAAATGTTAGCATACATGTACCAGCAAACCATCAAGTGCTACATTGTGAATTTCTGCAGTGAATAAAACAATAGGAGATAGCACTGGTGTTCACAACATGGGCAAAAATATATTTACCATATATAATAATTCTATTTAATTATAATGAAACGTCTGTTTCAAACTGTACACAGGACAAGGCCATGTCTACCATGTGTAGCTTTCCCTCGTCTTTTAACAACAGTCTGTAACCGCCTGGGAAGTGAGGAGTCCAACTGATGTAGTTCTGGGAAAAGAGTGTTGTCCAATATAGGATTCTAGATGCTCAACAGTCCTGCGTCTTCTATGCTGGATTCATGATGCTGCAAAAGGTCTGGACTGCAGGCAAAGCCAGTTCACTCTTCTTCTGAGAAGCCATGCTGCTGTGATGGATGCTGTATATGGGTTAGCACTGCCTTGCTGAAATAATATACATGGCCTTCCCTGGAAGAGACGGTGTCTGGATGGGAGCTCGTGGTTCTAAAAACTCTATATACTGTTCAGCATTGATGGAGCCTATCCAGATGTGTAAGCTGCCCACGTCATAGGCACTAATGCAGCCCCATACCATCAGAGATGCTGGCTTTTTGCACTGATAACAAGCTGGATGGTCCCTCTCCTCTTGAGCCTGCAGGATGTGGTGTCCGTGGTTTCCTAAAGGGATTTCAGATCATCTGACCACAGAACAGTTTTCTATTTCGTGTGGAATGCAGTAGTGTAAAGTGCCGCCACTGGACTCTAGAGCAGTGGAGACTCCAGTGTTTTCTGGAGTGACCAATCACACTTCTCCATCTGGCAACCCGATGGATGAGTCTGGGTTTGGCGTTTGCCAGGAGAACGGCATGTCTGACTGCATTGTGCCGAGTGTAGAGTTTGGTGGAAGGGGGATTACGATGTGGGGTTGGTGTTCAGGAGTTGGGCTCCGCCCCTTAGTTCCAGTGAGAGGAACTCCTAATGCTTCATCAGACCAAGAGACTCTGGACCGTTCCATGCTCACAACTTTGCGGGACAGTTTGTGGGGACGGCCCCTTCCTGTTCCAACATGACTGCACACCAGTGCACAGAGCAAGCTCCATAAAGACATGGATGAGCGAGTCTGGTGTGGAGGAACTGGACTGGCCCTTTTCGGGTGGAGTCCTGACCTCAACCTGATAGAACACCTTTGGGATGAGTTAGAGCAGACACTGAGAGCCAGGCCTTCTCATCCAACATCAGTGTCTGACCTCAGCAATGCTCTTCTGAAAGAATGGTCAGAAATCCCCATCATCACATTCCTAACCCTTATGGAAAACCTTCCCAGGAGAGCTGAAGCTTAATGTTGTGTGGGCCTTAGTGATGATGGTAGAAGACAACACAGGAAGACAACAACGTAGAAAGGAGAGAAACTCCTGAGGGAGGATGATGGAGAGAGATTGAAGTGAATACACGTTTCACTGTCACTATTTATTATCTGTGTCACATGACTTGTTGCCTCAGTTTTTCTAAGTGATAAATTAAAGCATCCTCAACAGAGAACACATATTAGTCTGCACAGGGTACTTTTAATATTTCATTATGTTATGTTAAATTTATGTTATGACACCTCATGCTATGTTTTCTCCTTGAAACATAGCATTTTAAGGCCTTTATGAAAATGCATGATGATATTGATGAAGGGTGATGTCTTTGAACGTACAAATCAAAGGTAGTTTTTTTTTATTTATGATTATTTGAATTTATGACACCATTTAAGTGAATATGAAATTTTTTTTTGAAAGTTATTGTAAAACTATGATGATGAACTATGAGTGTTTTATATTATTGTTATTATATCCAAATTAACTTCAAATCCATTTCCTCGTCTCTGTTCTAGTCTAATACCGTGACCAGGTTATGGTGCCATAGCCTTCCAATTATATTTCAAAATTATTATGTTGGTGATGTTCGTATGCCCATCACAGGACACTTATAAATGAAGGAAGCTCTTTTGTACCCCAGTTTGATACCAAGTCATATGCCGATTTATGTGTTTACTGTCAGAGTGTGTGTGTGTGTGTGTGTGTGTGTGTGTGTGTGTGTGTGTTCGGACTAAACTGGCTTACATATGCTGGTTTAAGCCTACATGTCGGGACTGTGAGTGCATTTCCTTACCAGTCTAGAGCCATTTTCTTACAGAGAGCAGTCCAAGGGTGATGTCTGTGAACATACAAATCAAAGGTAGACTTTTTAAATGTATGATTATTACACACCATTTAAGTTGAGTTGAAATTTTTTGCATGCAAATTGAAAGTCATTGTAAAACGATGACGATCATGAGTAGTTTATATTATCATTATTATTTTTTTTATTATTATATTTATTATTATTATTATTATAATACATCTTTTTAAAATATATTTTTTATTAATGTTTCAGAGCACAATGAATCCATCTCGAGCTCCAACAGCAACGATAAAGGTTTGCCTTTCAAATAACACAAAATAAACAGTTGTTTATTAACATTGCTTAACCATTATTAATCAAATCCTCAGGTTATTGATGGTAACTAATGTACTATTACTCAGTTCACAGTGTGAATTCACCCAAAATCTGAATCCTAATTATGTTCCCTTTTTAAATTATTATTTTTTTACTCTAAACAAAAAGAAACCATTTAACATTACAAGCCTGCAGTTCATCTGCTCAAGCATTACCTGCATCAGGTCTGTTTTAAAGGAGACGAGTGTACTCTCTATAGGACTCACTGAATTGGAAACCGTCTTCACACTGAGCCTGCTGACTGGCTGTGTGGCGTTTAGTCTGCTGATCGTCATGCTAATCCTGATCCTGCTCAGCAAGAGGAGCAGGAATCCACACAGAGAGGGTGAGGCACTGTCCAGCTGAGATAACTGACCTGACCTACTCGGTACCACCCCGTACATATAGAGATAACGGAGAGGAGTGAGAATACATGACCTCTGGTCCCACCGAGCGCTTCATGTGCTTTTCTCCTTTTTAGTTTCAGATGCTGAGGCCGAGCAGGAGACGGAGGTAGAGCTGAGTTTATTATCAGCTGGTTGTTTTTAATGGATTAATATGTATATTAAATATATTCACTGTTCTAACTCCTCCTAATAGGTTCTCATAGCAAACCAGTTGTAATGGGTCTCAGGCCTTATTACTAATTAATTTATTTTTTTATAATAATTATTACTAATTATTACAAATTAATGTCCTGTATTGTTACAGGAGGCGGAGTCTGACTTGAATTATTCACATCTGCAGTTCTCAAACAGGAGAATCAGCAAAACCAGGAGAGCAGAGAGACAAGCAGGAGGGGACCAGGATGTTACATATGCTACTGTAAGATAGTATTCCATAAACAATATGTATGCATTTTTTTTTTTTGGGGGGGGGGACAAGTTTTTAATAGACAGGGATTAGGTCTATTTAGAGAGATTGTATTATTATTATTATTGTTATTATTATCATCATCATTGTTGTTATAACTATTATCAATATTGTTATCATTGTTGTTAAAATTATTATTATTAATAATGATGTTATTATTACTATTTATTATAATATTGCCATTATTGTCTTTATTATTATTGTTGTTGTTGTTGTTGTTCCAGAATAACTGGTTTGCATATTTCAATTTTAGACTAAGTGTTTAAAGGTGTATTTATTCATATTAAAATGTGCCACCAGAATTGTTCCACCGTTCCTGTTTCCTGCTCTCTGTTTAAAAAGTTTGTTGGATTTCAGTGGGAACATGTCTGTAAACTTCAGTTGAGAATGAAACATAAAACATAAATCTGTGTTCAGACATTAGCACTTACAGCATGTAGCCGCTTCAGAGCCAGGTTATGTTTTAATGTGTTGTTTTAAAATCAAATGTCAGAAATAGTTCAAAATTATTATTCAATGGCTATTTCTGATGCCCATGAAGATTGATATTGGTAACACACAGAGCAGCAACATCCCAGTATTAATCTAACCTTTTAATGAGTTTGAGCATGTTCAGAATTGCCAGGGATTTGCTAAGCATGTCACTGATCAATTTTAGCTAGCATAAATAACCAGCTAACATGAGCTTTAAAAGCTAAGAAGCTAAAGAACCCTGTATCCACAGCAACTTGAGATATGCAATAAACCAACATGGACGTTAGCTTCCTTCTAGCTTGTAATAGCTAGAATAGCTGTAGTGTTGGGTTATGTTGAATTTTCCACAACAAGCTAATAGAAGTTTAGCGGCTGATAGAAGTGATTTAAATTTCTACTTCCGGCGCCGACGCGAGTGGCTGCCTGTTCCAGTAGCTCCGTCCGTATTGTGTGTTTTTCTAGAGTTTTCTACCTTTATTTATTTGTCTTTTTGCTTCTACACACGTCTGGTGTGCATCTATATCCTAAGGATATTTTTATCGTTAATATGCGGGACAGCGCGGAATATCGTGTTTATTCCCGCGAACAACTGCTGGCCCTCCGACCCATGGGACGAGGTGGCGTGGTCCAAACAATACCGGCGGAACTAAGGCGGAAGTATCGAGGCTGCAGGGCTGGAGCTAAGCTAAAGGCTAAGAAGACGGAGAAGCGGTGGAGATACAAACCCTCGGTTCCGTCGGTGGTTATGGGGAATGTCAACTCGCTGACCAACAAAAAACCGATGAGCTGGCATGTCTGGTGAAGAATCAGAGGCTCTACAGAGAGTGTAGTCTGTTTTGTTTCACCGAGACTTGGCTCACCACCGACACTCCGGATGCTAACGTGGAGCTACCTGGATTCTCTACAGTGAGGGCGGACAGGGACCCGACGCTAAGCGGGAAGCGCAAAGGTGGGGGACTCGCACTTTTTATTAACACCAGATGGTGCAACCCGGGACATGTAAACGTGAAGGAGGTGATCTGCTGTCGGGACATTGAACTGTTAGCGGTGAGCCTCCGTCCATATTACATGCCGCGGGAGCTCTCACACGCCATTGTTGTCTGTGTTTACATTCCGCCTCGGGCGGAAGTGCAGGCGGCGTGTGACGTCATTCACTCCACCGTCGCAGCGCTACAGACACAACACCCTGACGCCTTCTATGTGATTTCTGGTGACTTTAATCACGTTACATTGGACTCTACCCTGCCTGCCTTTTTCCAGTCTGTGGATTGTCCCACCAGGAAAAACAGGACCACCGCTGGGGAAATCAGACCACAACCTGGTTTTCCTACAGCCTCAGTACAAACCACTGGTACTGAGGCAGCCCACTACCACACGCTCATTCAGAGTTTGGTCTCCTGAAGCAGAAGAAGCCCTGAAGGACTGCTATGATGAATTTTTGTATGGATGTTGCTGTTCCCACAAAGACTGTACGCTGCTTCCCAAACAACAAGCCCTGGATTACCAGTGACGTCAAGGACCTCCTTAACCAAAAGAAGAGGGCGTTCAGAGATGGAAACTGGACAGAGCTGAAGCGTGTACAGGGGGAACTCAAGATCCGACTTAAAGAGGCCAAGGAGTCCTACAGGAAAAAGGTGGAAAGGAAGCTGCAAGACAACAACATGAAGGAGGTCTGGGGAGCAATGAAAACCATCACTGGCTGCAAGAACAACAGTGGCAGCTCAGTAGATGGGGGTGTGGACAGAGCAAACCAGTTTAACAACTTCTACAACAGGTTTGACTGTCCTGCTCCTGCTGCCCCCTCCTCCGACCCGTCTGCAGCATTCACCACCCTGTCTTCACCACCATCTCCGTCACCTTCACCACCATCACTCTCACCTCCACCATCACCCTCACCTCCACCATCTCAGTCATCACCACCATCATCAGCAGGAGGACAGAGCAACACCCACGGTTCCCACTGTCCCCCAGCCTTCACGGCAGACCAAGTCAGGAGACAGCTGAGGAGACTACACCCCAGGAAGGCGGCCGGCCCGGACAAAGTGTGTCCCAGAATGTCCTGCCCAACTGGGGGAGCCCCTCCAACATGTCTTTAACCTGAGTCTACGTCTCGGAAGGGTTCCTGCCACGTGGAAGACAACCTGCCTCATTCCAGTCCCCAAGAAGGCACACCCGAAGGAGCTGAATGACTACAGGCCGGTTGCTTTGACGTCTCACGTGATGAAGACCATGGAGCGACTGCTGCTGAACCACCTCAGACCTCAGGTCCACCATGCTGAGGACCCACTGCAGTTTGCGTACCGGGAGAAGGTGGGAGTGGAAGATGCCATCCTCTATCTTCTACACAGAACTCACTCTCATCTGGACAAGGGGGGTGGTGCTGTGAGGGTCATGTTCTTTGACTTCTCCAGTGCCTTTAACACCATTCAGCCCCTACTACTGAGAGACAAGCTGATGAAGATCACCTGGATCACTGACTACCTCACTGGGAGATCACAGCATGTCAGGATCAGGGACTGCTCCTCTGATACGGTGATCAGCAGCACAGGAGCACCACAGGGGACTGTTCTCTCTCCAGTCCTGTTCACCCTGTACACATCGGACTTCAAATACAACTCGGAGTTATGCCACATGCAGAAGTTCTCTGATGACACTGCAATCGTGGGGTGTGTGCGTAATGGCCAGGAGAGGGAGTACAGAAGCCTGGTTGAGGACTTTGTGGAGTGGTGCACTACCAACCATCTGAAGCTGAACATCACCAAAACCAAGGAGATGTGTATAGACTTCAGGAGGTCCAGGCCCTCTCAGCAGCCAATCTCCATCAAGGGGGTTGATGTGGAGGTTGTCAGGTCCTACAGATACCTTGGTGTGCACCTGGACGAGAGGCTGGACTGGTCAGTAAACACTGACATAGTCTACAAGAAAGCACAGAGCAGACTGTACTTCCTCAGGAGGCTGGGGTCCTTCAGGATCTGCCAGAAACTCCTCCTGATGTTCTACCAGTCTGTGGTAGCCAGCGTCCTCTTCTATGCTGTGGTGTGTTGGGGAGGCAGTATCAGCAAGAGGGATGCTGGACGACTCGACAGGCTGGTGAGGAAAGCTGGTTCTGTGCTGGGACTAGAGCTGGAGTCCTTAACACCACTGGCAGAGAGGAGAGCCCTCAACAAGCTGCTGAACATCATGGACAATGTTCACCATCCTCTGCACACCACGATCATCAGGCAGAGGAGCTCATTCAGTGGCAGACTGCTGTCCCAGTCCTGCTCCACAGACAGACTCAGGAAGTCTTTTGTCCCTCAGGCCATAAGACTGTTCAACTCCTCCCAGTACAGCAGATGAAAAAGTGTGTGACACTCTTTCATTCCGGTCCCTCCAATGGACACACCCCCATCTCTGCACACACTCCCTCCTAAATGCCCTCCTAAATGCCCTACATCTATTTATATTGTATTATTCTACTCCATTCTGTACTGTTTACACTTTTTGCACTGATAATTATTTATATTACTGCGTATTTGCACTGTCTGTATGGCTGAAAACAGCCATCTTCTTAATTTGCTTAGCAAACGGTATACCATTACCTCCATCTATACTTTCCACTTTACACAGACACTAAGGACTCTATTTTTATACCTTCATACTTTATATAGTATTGTCTCTATTTGTACAAATCTATCTTGCTTCTGTTGTTACTTCTGTATAGTTTGTATACCTGCTACTGGATGCCTTGAATTTCCCTCTGGGATCAATAAAGTATCTATCTATCTATCTATTAGATGATGAACTTGTAATTCTGAATTCTAATTCTGTTCAGATTAAACGTAATGCAGGGTTTAAATGGTAAAATTTTAATTTGTAGTTTTAACTTTGGCTGCTTGAATCAGACAATAACTTCCAAAACAGAGAGACGAAAGAGCTGAGGAAGGCAGCTGGGTTCAAACAGCAGAAGACCAGCAGGTGGAGCTTATTGATAGAAATGTCGAGCCTCCAGTGGTAGAAGTGGTTAGTAGATAGCAGCACGGTGGTAACTGCTCTGCTGCGAGACTTTCTTACGACGTTCTGGTGTGGTTTTGATTCACAGTTAAGAATGGGGACATGTCCGGGGACGACTCCAGCCAGGGACAGACCAGCAAAAGGCCATCACTGTCTCTGAGCAATAGGGACATCTGGTCACCCTAATGGTCACCCTAATATAAAGACTGTAGTTTACAGTCAAAAGAGATTTACCCAGGAAGTACAGATGGAAGTGGCCGAGCTAACTAACTAACTGTACTTCACTGTACCATTTAGAAACACCATTAAGACTCACTCAGATCTACAGAAGCACATAGTAAAGTAGAGTCCTAGTTCATTCAGATACACTTACCTCATACCTTCACACACTTATTTAATAGGTTAATAATTACTTCTCAAACTGAAATGGAATTTCATTACATATTTAATAATCACCCAGATAAAAATAAGTCATTTTAATATGACAGAAATATTTAATGTGTTAGAAATTAGCTTCTCATTTAAACAGAGAACCTAGGGGTCGGCTCCGTCTGTGCCGGTACTCCCTCCTGGGTTAATCAGACTGTGTCTAATAGATGATCTAAGATGAATGTATGTATGTATAATTGAAACTATAATTATAAATGTGGTTATATATATACATATGTTTTGAATTAGATATTTCAGCTAGGTGACGGTGTGAGGATGTGTGTTCGGTGTTTGTCTCTGCTACTGGAACATGTGTAGTCGTGTGGTGTTGGTGCTGTACGTGGTTGAGAGTAGCTGAAGGTCAGGTTTATGGGTGGACAATATTCAGAATACAGATGTGCACATATAAACACCACACCAAGCCGACGCTACAGCCTCCTACAGACGAACGACTGTGGGTGGGAGGGGCATGAGGAGGGTGGGGAGGAGGAAATCCAAGGTTGTGTCCTAGTGGCACAGTGCTGCTCTTTCTGCACACTACTGTGGCCTCTTAGTCCACGTTTTGTTTCCAGCCATAAAGACCTTTACATAGAGCTGTCCTTCTCTTCATCTCCACCTTTCCTCCTTCACCTCTCAGACTCCTCCTCTCTCCAGCTTACACCATCAGTATCTGGGGGTCGTAATGAACTACACACACAGATGAGCAATGTTTAAACTCTCTATGGAGATTTTCCTCATACAGGGCCCAGTTTATAGGAACTGCTCAGGGGCCAGATTCACCTTTCATAGACTCCATTTGACTGGACAGACAGCCAGTAACCTCCCATCTCTAAAAATATAATTCATAGTAATTAAACCAGGAATTAAGACCAAAACCCAAACCCAGACTCGCCCATCAGACTGCCAGATGGAGAAGCGTGATTGGTCACTCCAGAGAACATGTCTCCAACTGCATCTAGAGTCCACGCTTTAGAAGTCAGGCACTCCACGCTGCTGCAGTGGGCTTGGTCCAAGGCTGGGATGCAGCTGCTCGCCATGGAAAAACCCATTCCATGAAAGGCTCTACACTGTCCTGAGATCTGAAGGACCCTGGAGTGACTGACTCTGGAAGCTTGCTGCATCCGCTTGAGGTCATTGTACCTGGTCTACCACTCCGTGTGATCTATTCTGTTCTTCCCAATCTCTATTTTTTCGCACTGTGCTATAATCACACTGACAGTGGGGGAATATTTAGGAGAGAGGGGAAATTCTGATCTGTACGAGCGACCTGGACTTGCTGCACAGGTGGCTCCCATCACGCGTTACCACAGGGATTCACTGAATCCTGAGTCTCTAGCCGACCATGTTGTCTCACTAATGTCTGTAGGAGCAGTCTGCATGTCCAGGTGCTCGGTTTTATACACCTGTGATCATGGAAGTGACTGGAACACCTGAATTCAGTGGCTTGGATGGGGAGTGAATACTTTTGGCAGTATAGTGTAAGTGTGTATATATACTTTAATAAAATACAATATCTGACTACAGCAACAATAAACCATACAGAAGCTGAAAGATATAGATTTTAAGATTTTTTTTTTTTTTTGTGATTTTGTGAGTAAGAGTGTGTAGAGTGTGTGTTGGTGGTGTGTGTGTCTATACGCGGTGGGTCCTCTATACGGACTTCCTCATGGACTGGATCTTTCTTATAGAGATCTTCCTTTCCCTTCCCTTCCCGCGCGTTCCTCTCCTTGTTTTTTTCTTTTTCTGCTCAGGCTTATGCTCTGGCAGGTCCTCCTTTACTCCTTCTTCCTCCATGACCTCCCCTGCTCCACCTCTGTCAGCAGAAGTTCGGCTGTCGTGGTGGTCCTTATTGCTGGGGGTCTTCAGAGGGTCTTTTTCTTCTTTCTGTCTTTTCTTTTCCAGGTCCACCTCGGGTAGGTCTTCCTTCTTCACACCTGTTTCAGGTAGAAGACAACGTTAGGCCTATGTGTTCTGTGTTCTAGAGCACTTGGACTGAAGAACCTCTTGTGGTTCCCTAAAGAACCTTTCAGTTGGTGCATCATCATGTGGTTCTCTGTGTTCATATAAATACACATGTTCAGATTTCCAGCTCTATCATGTTTATTGTACTTGCTTATGTCCTTTACTCAGAACCCATGTTCTCCTAAATCTCTTCTCTTAATTCCACATTGCAAGGGCACTTCGTCATGTTCCCTCACATGGACGCACATCTAAGAGGGCACTTCATGACTGTCTCGTCAGAAAGGGTCCTTCTAGAATAGGCACTACAGGAACCTTCCCTATTCCCACGCACACGTAGCTATACCCCTTTATAAACTACAGGGGAACGTCCGGTTTAGACCACTGTAGGGCACCTTGTAGGACACTGCCTCACGTTTCCTCCACTAGAAAAGCCTCATTAACACAAATACTCAGAATATTTAGGATGATAAGGCCCCCTAGAGTGCAATCCGTCATGAAGGGAGTCCTGTAGAGCACTTTACCTGGGCCTTTACCTTTACCCACTGCCTCTGACAGAGACCCATCATCTAACAGCTCCTGAAGACTGTTCTGTTACCAGCCAGGTCTCCTGAGTCTGTAGACTATGACTGTTCACACCTCCTGTATCTTACTGTGGTCTCATTAGGCATTGTCCAGGTCTACAACACGTACAAGACATCTCCAGTTCATCTGTTTGGTTTCCCGGTGGTCTCAGCTGGTGGGGTTTATGTTTAATAAATATAAGAAATGATTGTTTCCCATACTCTTGCTGACCTGCCCACTGCAGGCTCGCTGGTCTGGTTTCCTCCCACAGTCCAAAGACATGCAGTCAGGTGAACTGGAGATGCTGAACTGCCCCCCCTAAGTATGGGTGTGTATATCTGTGTGTCTACTCTGTGATGGACTGGCGGCCTGTCCAGGCTGTTTCCTGCTTTCTGAATGATGAAGGCTGGGATAGGCTCCAGAAGCCCCTGACACCCAGAAGGATAAGTGCTGAGTCAGTGTTTCCTGCGATGATATGGTCTATCAGATTACCTGTGTAACGTGGTGCTGAGCTACTTACTCCATCAAATGTAGAACAATGGTGGACATCTGTGTTTATGTGTTTATTAAAGTCTACATGTAATAGCAGTGATGGGTTTATGGATATGAGAGAAAACAGGAGGTCTGATTTCAGGTTTAAATTATTCCGCTGATCTAATTTGTCTTTATGGCCTCGGTTCTCATGTTACAGCTCCACCTGGTGGAGATTTGGACAGTCACTGTTCTGTTCAGGTGCTGCCCTTACATTACAGATGTTAACCCAGGGTGGTGTTGGTTGGAGACTCCGCATACTCCTTATCAAACCAGGCACAGCTGATCCCCTGCTTATGGCCATATAGTCCACTTTGACATATTCCCAAATTCAGACGACGAGCTGATAATGGATCATTCTTATACCAGACAGACTTAGACTAACCTGAGCTGTGACCTGAGCACTGACAGTGTCTTAAACCAAGTATTCATGACCGCACGTATCTAATACAGTCCAATCAAACATATTGATCCAAGTCTTCACAAGACCATAGCAGCACATTAGCAGAGGAGTACACAACTAGGTGCACCAGTGCACAGTGATATTGGCTCGTAGGCTTCCAGCTGCTGATTTACATTAGAACTGGACTGTTATTCAGGTTTACTGATATATATTATTTTTACCAACAGGGGGCCGCTGGATACTCCAATCTCTGCAAGCCCAGCACGGCTTTAATGTAGACTGTTTAGGAACTAAGAACAGGACCACTTGGAAGCCCCTCAGTGGAGTGTCTCTAGC
>JAMWET010002171.1:0-12500 GCA_024036415.1 Prochilodus magdalenae | reverse complement strand
GCTAAAAGACGGCAGGCTAACAGGCTAAAAGACGGCAGGCTAACAGGCTAAAAGACGGCAGGCTAACAGGCTAAAAGACGGCAGGCTAACAGGCTAAAAGACGGCAGGCTAACAGACTAGAAGATAGCAGACTAAAAGACTAGAAGATAGCAGGCTAACAGGCTAAAAGATGGCAGGCTAAAAGATGGCAGGCTAACAGGCTAAAAGACAGCAGGCTAACAGGCTAAAAGACAGCAGGCTAACAGGCTAAAAGATGGCAGGCTAACAGGCTAAAGATAGCAGGCTAACAGGCTAAAAGATGTGAATATAGATTAGAACGTAGAGGAGTGTGCGGATATAGATTAGAGTGTAGAGGAGTGTGTGGATATAGATTACAGTGCAGTGTGTGGATATAGATTAGAGTGTAGAGTGTGTGGATATAGATAACCGCGTGGAGTGTGCGGATATAGATTAGAGTGTAGAGGAGTGTGTGGATATAGATTAGAACGTAGAGGAGTGTGAGGATATAGATTAGAGTGTAGAGGAGTGTGAGGATATAGATTAGAGTGTAGAGGAGTGTGTGGATATAGATTAGAGTGTAGAGGCGTGACTCGAGTGTAGAGGAGTATATAGATTAGAGTGTAGAGGAGTGTGAGGATATAGATTAGAGTGTAGAGGAGTGTGTGGATATAGATTAGAGTGTAGTGTGTGGATATAGATTAGAGTGTAGAGGAGTGTGTGGATATAGATTAGAGTGTAGAGGAGTGTGCGGAAATAGATTAGAGTGTAGTGTGTGGATATAGATTAGAGCATGGAGTGTGTGGATATAGATTAGAGTGTAGAGGAGTGTGCGGATATAGATTAGAGTGTAGTGTGCGGATATAGATTAGAGTGTAGAGGAGTGTGCGGATATAGATTAGAGTGTAGAGGAGTGTGTGGATATAGATTAGAGTGTAGAGGAGTGTACGGATATAGATTAGAGTGTAGAGGAGTGTGTGGATATAGATTAGAGCGTAGAGTGTGCGGATATAGATTAGAGTGTAGAGGAGTGTGTGGATATAGATTAGAACGTAGAGTGTGTGGATATAGATTAGAGTGTAGAGGAGTGTGTGGATATAGATTAGAGTGTAGAGGAGTGTGTGGATATAGATTAGAGTGTAGAGGAGTGTGAGGATATAGATTAGAGTGTGGAGTGTGAGGATATAGATTAGAGTGTAGAGGAGTGTGCGGATATAGATTAGAGTGTAGAGGAGTGTGTGGATACAGATTAGAGCGGGAAGTGTGTGGATATAGATAACCGTGTGGAGTGTGCGGATATAGATTAGAGTGTAGTGTGAGGATATAGATTAGAGTGTAGAGGAGTGTGCGGATATACATCCTGCATGTGTGACGTCACTGATCCGGTGTGTGCGGGCCGTGAGTGAGCGGTGGGACGGGTCCAGGCTCTGATGTTCGGAGCGGCTCAGTTGGGGGTGACCGGGTCCTGTAGCGTAGCGAGCCATGGCGTGAGTGATGTATGACTGTGTGCGGCAGATCGCCGAGGCACACCGCGGCATACGGTGATTAAAGTCTGAACACACGCGCGACTCCATAAACGAGGTCAGGAGTGAATTGGTTCGCTACGTGCCGGTCGGTGACGCCGCGACCCTGGCGATGGAGCGCCCGGCCGCTCAGAGAGCGTACGGGCAGAGGTCAGAGGTCAGAGACACTGAGGTAATTAGCCGCTCTAACGGAGGCTGCCAGGCTGTGCGGCACTAATGGGCATCAATAAACATCACTAACGAGGAGCGGCCCTGAGTGACTGGGCGAGAGAGGAGATCAGTGATCGGGTGAGGGAGCGGAGCGGGGAGAGCGAAGTGCAGACGGGAGGTGAGAGAGTGATGAACAGACGGAGGGAGGAGCATATAAACCAGTGGGAGACGACTTCATCTGAAGAACCCACAGCTGCATGACCTTCGACCCCTCAGACAACACTGAATCAACACCGGCACGTATCTGTGGTGAGGTCATCACATGGCCTCCACTGCGTCCACTGACCTACACACGGTGGAGTCTCAAATCCACACGGAGACTGAGTATTAGTGAGGGGAGGTATTAGTGAGGGGAGGTATTAGTGAGGGGTAGTGGTGAGGGGGTATTAGTGAGGGTAGTGGTGAGGTGGTATTAGTGAGCGGAGGTATTAGTGAGGGGAGGTATTAGTGAGGGGAGGTATTAGTGAGAAGAGGTATTAGTGAGGAGGTAATAGTGAGGGGAGGTATTAGTGAGGGGAGGTATTAGTGAGAAGAGGTATTAGTGAGGAGGTAATAGTGAGGGGAGGTATTAGTGAGGGGAGGTGTTAGTAAGAGGAATTAGTGAGGGGAGGTATTAGTGAGGGGAGGTGTTAGTAAGAGGAATTAGTGAGGGGAGGTATTAGTGAGGGTAGTGGTGAGGGGGTATTAGTGAGGGGAGGTATTAGTGAGGGGGGTATTAGTGAGAAGAGGTATTAGTGAGCGGAGGTATTAGTGAGGGGAGGTATTAGTGAGGGGGGTATTAGTGAGAAGAGGTATTAGTGAGGAGGTAATAGTGAGGGCAGGTATTAGTGAGGGGAGGTGTTAGTAAGAGGAATTAGTGAGGGGAGGTATTAGTGAGGGTAGTGGTGAGGGGGTATTAGTGAGGGGAGGTGTTAGTGAGAGGAGGTATTAGTGAGGGGTAGTGGTGAGGAGGTATTAGTGAGGGGTGTATTAGTGAGGGTAGTGGTGAGGTGGTATTAGTGAGCGGAGGTATTAGTGAGGGGAGGTGTTAGTGAGAGGTATTAGTGAGGGGAGGTATTAGTGAGGGTAGTGGTGAGGGGGTATTAGTGAGGGGAGGTATTAGTGAGGGGAGGTATTAGTGAGGGGAGGTATTAGTGAGAAGAGGTATTAGTGAGGGGAGGTATTAGTGAGGGGGGTATTAGTGAGAAGAGGTATTAGTGAGGAGGTAATAGTGAGGGGAGGTATTAGTGAGGGGAGGTGTTAGTAAGAGGAATTAGTGAGGGGAGGTATTAGTGAGGGTAGTGGTGAGGGGGTATTAGTGAGGGGAGGTGTTAGTGAGAGGAGGTATTAGTGGGGGTAGTGGTGAGGAGGTATTAGTGAGAAGAGGTATTAGTGAGGAGGTAATAGTGAGGGGAGGTATTAGTGAGGGGAGGTGTTAGTAAGAGGAATTAGTGAGGGGAGGTATTAGTGAGGGTAGTGGTGAGGGGGTATTAGTGAGGGGAGGTGTTAGTGAGAGGAGGTATTAGTGAGGGGTAGTGGTGAGGAGGTATTAGTGAGGGGGGTATTAGTGAGGGGTATTAGTCAGGGGAGGTATTAGTGAGGGGAGGTATTAGTGAGGGGTAGTGGTGAGGAGGTATTATGTTAATAAGCGTTGAGTGTTAAGCATTGATAAGTATTACTAAGTGTTAATAAGCGTTGATAAGTGTTAATAAGCGTTGATAAGTGTTGATAAGCGTTGATAAGTGTTAATAAGCGTTGATAAGTGTTAATAAGCGTTGTTAAGTGTTGATAAGCGTTGATAAGTGTTAATAAGCGTTGATAAGTGTTAATAAGCGTTGATAAGTGTTAATAAGCGTTGTTAAGTGTTGATAAGCGTTGATAAGTGTTAATAAGCGTTGATAAGTGTTAATAAGCGTTGATAAGTGTTGATAAGCGTTGATAAGTGTTGATAAGCGTTGATAAGTGTTGATAAGCGTTGATAAGTGTTAATAAGCGTTAATAAGTGTTAATAAGCGTTGATTAGTGTTAATAAGCGTTAATAAGTGTTAATAAGTGTTAATAAGCATTAAAGTTCTCTTATATTAATCTGGGAAGTCTTAAAAGCCAGTAGACTGAACACTGACCAGTCTATTTGTGATGCTATTATAGTTTGTTATTACAGCCTTATAAAACATTATTAGCGCTTAGGAAGCACTGTTATAAGTTATAAGCAGATTCATAACAGTTTATGAATACAGGCTTTATAGTACGAACACCAGGCAGCGTATTAATCACCACTTCATTCCTTTTACCTCTGAGGACGTCTGGTTCCATTCACCACCACTGACTAAGCTCAGTTTACAGTTTGGGATTTTAATGACGTAATAAGGTCCAGTCAGTCTCTCAGCCAGTCTGGCAATCTTAGTGAGTCTCTGAGTCAGTCTCTGAGTCAGTCCGTCAGTCAATCTCCGTGAGTTTCTCAGCCAGTCTGTCAATCTCAGTGAGTCTCTGAGTAGGTTGTCAGTCAGTCTGTCAGTAAGTCTCAGTGAGTTTTTCAGACAGTCTGTCAGTAAGTCTCAGTGAGTCTCTCAGCTAGTCTGTCAGTCAATCTCATTGAGTCTCTGAGTCAGTCTCTGTCAGTCTCAGCCAGTATCATTGAGTCTGAGTCAGTCTGTCAGTCTCAGTGAGTCTCTAAGTCAGTCTCTCAGTCAGTCTGTCAGTCCGTCTCAGTGAGTCTCTGAGTCAGTCTGTCATTCTCAGTGAGTCTCTGAATCAGTCTGTCAGTCAATCTGTCAGTCCATCTCAATGAGTTTCACAGCCAGTCTGTCAATCTCAGTGAGTCTCTGAGTAGGTTGTCAGTCAGTCTGTCAGTAAGTCTCAGTGAGTTTTTCAGCCAGTCTGTCAGTCAATCTCAGTAAGTCTCTGAGTCAGTCTCTGTCGGTCTCGGTGAGAGTTTCAGTGAGTTTTTTCAGCCAGTCTGTCAGTCTCAGTGAGTCTCTGAGTCAGTCTCTCAATCAATCTGTCAGTCCATCTCTGAGTTTTACAGCCAGTCTGTCAGTCGCAGTGAGTCTCTGAGTCAGTCTGTCAGTCAATCTCAGGGAGTCTCTGAGTCAGTCAGTCAATCTCAGTGAGTCTCTGAGTCAGCCTCTGTCAGTCTGAGCGAGAGTTTCAGTGAGTTTTTTCAGCCAGTCTGTCAGTCAGTCTCAGTGAGTCTGAGTCAGTCTCAGTGAGTCTCTGAGTCAGTCTCTCAATCAATCTGTCAGTCCATCTCTGAGTTTTACAGCCAGTCTGCCAGTCTCTGTGAGTCTCTCAGTGAGTTGCTCAGTCTGTCAGTGCGTCTCAGTCAGTCTCTCAGTAAGTTGCTCTGTCTCAGTGCATCTCAGTCAGTCTCTCAGTCAGTCTCTCTGAGTTTGTCAGTCTCTGTCTGTCTCAGAAAGGAGGTGGGGCGTGAACTCTACGGAAGCCCACAGAGCTCAATCTTCTTCTGAATATTGAATAAAAGGAAGAGCGTTAAAATCCCCGTCATCAGCAGAATTCCAGCGTCACGTTCAGCACCCACAATGATGCAAACACATCACAATACCCCCCCCCCCACTCGGCCCACTCAGCCCTCTCGCCCTCCTCCACACACGGCCCAACCAGAGCTGTATTTTTACATTTCCATATTTTCAGCAGCTCCTGTGTGTAAACACCTGCTGCAGGACGGCTCGCCCCGCGGCCCCAACAGCTCTTACACTCTGTTGCATCAGCAGGAAAGAGCGGCCGGCTTTGAAGTTCTCAGGGTGGCACTTCTTAACCTCCACCAGATATAGATCCACTCAGAAAAGCGAGAGAGCGAGAGAGAGAGGGAGAGGGAGAGGGAGAGGAGAGGGAGAAATATGACCTCCTGGAAGACTCATCACACTGTGTTAACACAGAGGTGGATCCATCAAGCAGTTCTCCCTGGTGGAGAGAACACCACGCTCAGTGAAACACCAGCGGCAGAGAACATCTCACCGTCTGAGCAGGAGAGGACAATGATCCTAAACACACATCCAAATCCACAAGGGAGCACCTCAGCAGGAGCAAGGAGAGGGTGCTGCCGGTTCACACCAGGACCTTAACAGAACCAAACACCCTAAACTAGAACCCTGTAGAGGAACGACGGAACAAACACTACCCAAACAGAACAGAGAGAACCTCACCTGCTACAGGAAGTGTGGGGTTTGGTCTAAATGTCGGAACAGAACCCTAGCTATCTAGGACCCGTACTCCGCTGTGGTCTGCACCGTGGGAACGGTCTGACCTAATTAAACCTAATCACTCTGTGGTCAATACTGTGGTCAGTGACTGGCCAGTGGTGAGTGGGCAGCGGGGGGGTGATTAATTATGTAAGCCTGTAACTGAACACCTGCATGCTGGAGATCTCAGTTAGGCGTTTCTGATAAATTGGCCACTGTGTGTGGGAATGTCTGGGTTGCCACACTTTGGGTCTCATCGCGCTGTCAAAGCGAATATCCCAACCAATGGCGCATCAGTGATGTCATTCTGCAGGACGGGATCTGATTGGCTGGTGCCGGAGCCCACTGGGAGGGTGAGCCGGTTCTCTCTCTCACTGACCTGCAGTTAGCTTAGCATTGGTTGGCACCTGAGGTCAAGGTCCAGCAGCCGTTACCCTGGTGATGCACTGGAGACGGGAGTCCGGGTTCCTGGGTATGGATGGGAGACCGGGCCGGGACCACATCCTGGTCTTTGATGAGAGGTACAGCCTGGTACTCAACCATATACCGCACTTACCGTACCGGGCTCTAAGTGTTTCTAAAGAACCCTGGCAGAACCAGGGAGGAGGGTTCCACCCTCAGTGGGACATGCCAATAAGGAACCTGTGTAGGTTCTAATGACTCCTCCCTCTTCCCCAGATTCCGGCAGAGCGAAGGTTCTAGCAGGAAGCCCCTGCAGGTGGGCGACACGACCCACACGCTCATTGTGACAGACCGTAATACGCTACAGGAAGCGTAGGGGCCCCTACGGACCTCTGCACCGCGTGTGCCGGCGCTAGTTGTGGATTCAGGCCGCGGCAGGCGCCTGGACGGTAATGGATGATGTCACCGGGGGACGTGCGAGTCAAGGGTTTAATTCCCGGCGATGAATGAGCATTGTTTCGGCTGATCAAGAAATCAATTTCTAATCCGGTTTTAATTAGTCCAAACGGGTGATTTGATTGGAGTTTAATTAGAGTTTGGTCCGACGCTGACCCTCCGTGCGCAAGGCCCGTTACCGTGGTGATGCACGCCTGTTGGTGTTCCATCCTGACTTAAAGCCGCAGTCACTCTGAAGGAATAACAGCAGAACCTTAAACTGGGGTTCTGGACAGCGGGTTCATCTGGTGTCCACCGGACCCTTTACGACCGCTTAGGAACCCGGTTACTGAACTCAGTGGAACCTCGGTGCTTCAGGGAACCAGGCTGCACTGGTTTATACTGGAACCAAGGAACCTGGGCAGGAGGGTCTGCGAGGTCTGCTGCTCTGTAGCCGAACCGGTGCTCCTAGACGCTCCCGGTTCACTGTAACCGCACTCGCGGCTGTCTAGAGCAGCTCTAGCAGGTTCGATGGCCGTGCGGCAGTGTGGTGTTGCTGAGACACAGGCCCTCAGTTACCGGGGGGCGTCCTGGATCTGCGGGTGGAGTAAGGCGGTCTTTACGGAGGCGGTGTCGTCCTTGGAGCCGGCGGTGCGGGATGAATCAGCTCAGGCCGTATACACACACAGTGCTGAGCGGCGTTAACCTGGCGGTAACTCTCCCGCTCGCCAAACGGCTGCTATTAACCTCCTCACACCAGCCCGTCCCGCACACCAGCGCTGATTCATCCCTCATCTGTTTAACAGCTTTCACACCAGCCGTGTGGGCCGCACAGGCGCGCAGGGGGAGCGGCGGGAGGAGCGGGGGCTCGTGTCACAGCGTGTTAAGTGCTTTTATGGACGTTTCTCTACGACATGAAAAAAACAGCAGCAGCAGAACGATAGACAGACCGCAGAGAGAGAGAGAGAGAGGGGGGGACGAGATGGACGAGAGAGAGAGAGAGAGAGAGGGGGGAGAGAGAGACAGAGAGAGAGAGAGGGGGGGAGAGAGAGACAGAGACAGAGAGAGGGAGGGAGGGAGGGGGGAGAGAGGGGTGAGGAGAGAGAGAGAGAGGGAGGGAGGGAGGAGCAGATGAAGAGAGAGGAGAGAGAGAGCGCGAGGGAGAGGGGAGAGAGAGAGGAGAGGGAGAGGGTAGAGAGAGAGAGAGAGAGAGAGAGACCGAGAGACGTGAGAGAGAGGAGAGACAGAGAGGGAGAGAGAGAGAGGAGAGAGTGAGTGAGGAGAGAGGGAGAGGGAGGGAGAAAGAGTGAGAGAGAGGAAGGGAGTGAAAGAAAGGGAGAGAGAAAGAGAGAGAGGGAGATAAAGAGGGAGAGAGAGATGAGAGTGGAAGATGAGAGAGAGAGACAGACAGAGGAGAGGTTAAAAAATAGATTCAGGGAGAGCGTGAGGACGACTGAGCTAGAGAGAGAGGGAGGGGTAGGGACGAAGAGTCTGTCAGAATGAGCAGAGCACGCGCACACGAGGGAGGGAGATAGATAGTTAGATGAGAGAGAGATAGGACAAGAGACAGAGACATGAGGTATGGGAGATAGAGAGAGAGAGTAGATATTAGAGAGAGAGAGAGGTGAGTGACGGTCGAGTGCGTGAGCGAGAGATGAGAGAGAGAGAGAGAGAGAGAGAGAGTGAGAGTGGAGGAGGATAGAGAGGCGATTCCAGTAGAGATGAGAGGGAGACAGAAGTAGAGCGATGAGTCGAAGAGAGAGAGAGAGAGAGAGAAAGAGAGAGCGAGAGTGAGGGAGAGAGCGTGAGAGAGAGTAGAGAGACCAGAGGGACCAGAGGGTAGAGGAGAATAGTGAGAGAGGAGAGAGAGATGAGTTTAGAGATGGAGAGAGCTCATGAGAGAGAGTACGGATGTGAGAGAGGAGCGTGAGAGTAGTATCGCCGAATACGCTTCCTGTAGCGTATTAGATAGAGAGAGCGAGAGAAGAGCAGAGTACGCCTGAGTAGGTATTTAGAGATAAGAGAGAGAGAGTCGTAGAGGAGAAGGGAGAGAAGGGAGACTAGACTGAGAGAGAGATAGAGAGATGGAGAGAGAGAGCAGAGAGAGAGATTGTCAGTGTATGCAGGTTTGACGAGAGAGAGAGAGAGAGAGAGAGAGAGAGGGAAGGAGTGATGAGACTGTATATAACACATTGGGGGGGAAAATGGAAACATCTGCATCTATATGTGACTCTTACAGCCGGAGAGTAACGGAGCTCCCGCTGATCAGAGCTTACAGCGGGGAGTGAGTAAATGTTAGAGTGTAAGGAAGAGAGTGTGAGGTAGAGAGTGTGTGGGAGAGTGTGTGAGGGAGTGACTGTGAAAGAGGGTTAGTGATTGTGTGGGTATAGAGGATTAGTTTGTGAGAGAGAGTGGAGAGTGTGAGGAGAGAGAGATGAGAGGTGGACGCATGAGTGCGTGTGAGTAGAGAGTTGTGTTGAGACGTGAGGGGAGAGAGTGTGAGGGGAGTGAGTGGTGTGGTAGAGTTTGAATGAGAAGAGAGTGATGTGAGGGAGAGTAAGTGATAGAGGAGAGAAGAGTGTGGGCGAGGGAGTGGAGTGCGGAGGAGTGAATGTCGAGTGTGGAGTGAATGTGAGGGAGTGAGTGAGATGGAGAGACGTTGTTGAGGGAGAGAAGAGTAGAGAGGGAGAGAATGAGTGAGGTAGAGAGTTGTGAGGAGTGATGTGATGTGTGAGGGAGAGAGGTAGTAGAGAGAGGGAGAGAGTGTGAGAGTGAATGTAAGGGAGTGAGTGTGAGAGAGTGAGTGTGAGGGAGTAGGTGTGAGGGAGTGAGTGTGAGAGAGTGAGTGTGAGAGAGAGAGTGCGAGGGAGAGAGTGTGAAGGAGAGAGTGCGAGGGAGAGAGTGTAAGGGAGTGAGTGAGGGAGTGAGTGTGAGGGAGAGAGTGTGAGGGAGTGAGTGTGAGAGAGTGAGAGTGAGGGAGAGAGTGTGGGGGAGAGAGTGTGAGGAAGAGAGTGTAAGGGAGTGAGTGTAAGGGAGTGAGTGTGGGGGAGTGAGTGTGAGGGAGAGAGTGTGAGGGAGAGAGCGTGAGGGAGAGAGTGTGAGGGAGAGAGTGCGAGGGAAAGAGTGCGAGGGAGAGAGTGCGAGGGAGAGAGTGTGAGGGAGTGAGTGTAAGGTAGTGTGAGGGAGAGAGTGTGAGGGAGTGAGTGTGAGGGAGTGAGTGTGAGGGAGTGAGTGTGAGGGAGTGAGTGTGAGGGAGTGAGTGTGAGGGAGTAGGTGTGAGGGAGTGAGTGTGAGGGAGTGAGTGTGAGGGAGTGAGTGTGAGGGAGTGAGTGTGAGGGAGTGAGTGTGAGGGAGTGAGTGTGAGGGAGTGAGTGTGAGGGAGAGAGTGCGAGGGAGAGAGTGTGAGGGAGAGAGTGTGAGGGAGAGAGTGTGAGGGAGAGAGTGTGAGGGACAGAGTGTGAGGGAGAGAGTGTAAGGGAGTGAGTGTGAGGGAGTGAGTGTGAGGGAGAGAGTGTGAGGGAGAGAGTGTGAGGGAGAGAGTGTGAGGGAGAGAGTGTGAGGGAGAGAGTGTGAGGGAGAGAGTGTGAGGGAGTGAGTGTGAGGGAGTGAGTGTGAGGGAGAGAGTGTGAGGGAGTGAGTGTAAGGGAGTGAGTGTGAGGGAGTGAGTGTGAGGGAGAGAGTGTGAGGGAGTGAGTGTGAGGGAGAGAGTGTGAGGGAGAGAGTGCGAGGAAGTGAGTGTGAGGGAAAGAGTGTGAGGGAGAGAGAGTGAGGGAGAGAGTGTGAGGGAGAGAGTGTAAGGGAGTGTGTGTGGGGGAGTGAGTGTGAGGGAGAGAGTGTGAGGGAGAGAGAGTGAGGGAGAGAGAGTGAGGGAGAGAGTGTAAGGGAGTGAGTGTGGGGGAGTGAGTGTGAGGGAGAGAGTGTGAGGGAGTGAGTGTGAGGGAGTGAGTGTGAGGGAGAGAGTGTGAGGGAGAGAGTGTGAGGGAGAGAGAGTGAGGGAGAGAGTGTGAGGGAGTGAGTGTGAGGGAGTGAGTGTGAGGGAGTGAGAGTGAGGGAGAGAGTGTGGGGGAGAGAGTGTGGGGGAGAGAGTGAGAGGGACAGAGTGTGAGGGAGAGAGTGTGAGGGAGAGAGTGTGAGGGAGTGAGTGTGAGGGAGTGAGTGTAAAGGAGTGAGAGTGAGGGAGTGAGTGTGAGGGAGTGAGTGTGAGGGAGAGAGTGTGAGGGAGAGAGTGCGAGGAAGTGAGTGTGAGGGAAAGAGTGTGAGGGAGAGAGAGTGAGGGAGATAGTGTGAGGGAGAGAGTGTAAGGGAGTGAGTGTGGGGGAGTGAGTGTGAGGGAGAGAGTGTGAGGGAGTGAGTGTGAGGGAGAGAGTGTGGTGTACTGAATCAGTGGGATATGAGATACGAGGCACTGAATCGTTTCCCCATTGAACAGTAATAGAATCTTTTGAGGTCAGAGATCTGCACTCTCAGTGTGTGGGGGGTGTGTGTGTTTGTGTGTGTGGTGTGTGCGGTGTGTGTTGAAGCGACAATTTTCTCCCTCAGCGTGTTTAATCACACTCAGGGGACACATTAGGTAAGAATAACATCCACACACGCACCGCACACACACACACACACACACACACATTCACACGGTGGAGCAACCCCACACAGGCTGGTTACAGGTCGAGAAGATTATGAGACACTGCTTCAGTGAGAAAGACCACCAGAGGGTCTCAAAAGACTACCAGAGGGCCTACACAGACCACCAGAGGGTCTCAAAAGACCACCAGAGGGCCTACACAGACCACCAGAGGGCCTACACAGACCACCAGAGAGTCTACACAGACCACCAGAGGGTCTACACAAACCACCAGAGGGTCTACACAGACCCCCCCAGAGGGCCTACACAGACCGCCAGAAGGTCTACACAGACCACCAGAAGGTCTACACAGACCACCAGCGGGTCTAAACAGACCACCAGAGGACCTACACAGACCACCAGAGGGTCTACAACAGACTGGGCTGGATAAGACCCACACCCACTGCAACTGATTACAGTCAGGGGGAGGGATCAGGACTAACGAGGAGGAGATTAGGACCAGTCACAGTCAGGGGGAGGGATCAGGACTAACGAGGAGGAGATTAGGACCAATCACGGTCAGGGGGAGGGATCAGGACTAACGAGGAGGAGATTAGGACCAGTCACAGTCAGGGGGAGGGATCAGGACTAACGAGGAGGAGATTAGGACCAGTCACAGTCAGGGGGAGGGATCAGGACTAACGAGGAGGAGATTAGGACCAGTCACAGTCAGGGGGAGGGATCAGGACTAACGAGGAGGAGATTAGGACCAGTCACAGTCAGGGGGAGGGATCAGGACTAACGAGGAGGAGATTAGGACCAGTCACAGTCAGGGGGAGGGATCAGGACTAACGAGGAGGAGATTAGGACCAGTCACAGTCAGGGGGAGGGATCAGGACTAACCGATGGGAGGAGATTAGGACCAGTCACAGGTCAGGGGGGAGGGATCAGGAACTACCGAGGGAGGAGATTAGGACCGAGTCACAGTCAGGGGGAGGGGCCAGGATCCAGGACTAACGAGAGGAGATTAGGGACCCAAGTCACAATCGGGGTAGGGATCAGGAACGTATAACCGCAGCATTAACTATGGAGTTAGTGTGAGGCCGTGGTCCAGTGTCGTGTTGTGAGTTGCATGCGAAGGATCTGGCACCCAAGCGAGGCTCGAGATTGGACTTCAGATCGTGCGAGTCACGGGAG
>JAMWET010002170.1:0-21927 GCA_024036415.1 Prochilodus magdalenae | reverse complement strand
TTCTCATCATCATGAATTTGTTTCTGCCATATAATATTTCATCCTCTCATCAAAAACAGGAAGCTTCAAACTTCCAGCTACGACTGAACGCTGCAGCTAAACTTCCCAGCTTTCATAACAAACGAAACCAGAACCCTGGGTCTAGTTTCGGAGTGCTTGTGGAAACACAGCCATAACACCATACCACGATCACACCATTGTGGAAAAGTCCCTGCTGTGTGGTGCGTTTTGGAAGCTGATTTTTTGGAATAAGAATGAATCTTAACTTTAAAATGAAAAGGTATCAAAAGATCATGTGGGATCAATACAGGCTTCAACGTGTCCTTAATGGCCGCCGTTTATTCAGGAAAGGCAGAGCGGTAATTGTAACGGGCAGGTCTTCCCTATGCTTTTAGGCCTACAAGTCCGAAAGTGTTTCTGGAAATTACAAGTTTGGGAAAGTCCCAGTGTGTGGAGTGTATCCTAGTGTATAGAGCCTCAATGGGGAGACAATAATGCATCCATCACCAACACTGTTCCTTCATCACTTCATCCATCACCAACACTGTTCCTTCATCACTTCATCCATCACCAACACTGTTCCTTCATCACTTCATCCATCACCAACACTGTTCCTTCATCACTTCATTCCTTTATCCATCACCAACACAGTTCCTTCATCACTTCATCCATCGCCAACACTGTTCCTTCATCACTTCATCCATCACCAACACTGTTCCTTCATCACTTCATCCATCACCAACACTGTTCCTTCATCACTTCATCCATCACCAACACTGTTCCTTCATCACTTCATTCCTTTATCTATCACCAACACTGTTCCTTCATCACTTCATCCATCACCAACACTGTTCCTTCATCACTTCATCCATCACCAACACTGTTCCTTCATCACTTCATTCCTCTATACATCACCAACACTGTTCCTTCATCAACTTATGCTCATCCAATCACCAACCTGTTGTTCCTCATCACTTTCATCCTTCTCCATCACCAACACTGTTCCTTCATCACTTCATTCCTTTATCCATCACCAACACAGTTCCTTCATCACTTCATCCATCGCCCACACTGTTCCTTCATCACTTCATCCATCACCAACACTGTTCCTTCATCACTTCATCCATCACCAACACTGTTCCTTCATCACTTCATCCATCACCAACACTGTTCCTTCATCACTTCATTCCTTTATCTATCACCAACACTGTTCCTTCATCACTTCATCCATCACCAACACTGTTCCTTCATCACTTCATCCATCACCAACACTGTTCCTTCATCACTTCATTCCTCTATACATCACCAACACTGTTCCTTCATCACTTCATCCATCACCAACACTGTTCCTTCATCACTTCATCCATCACCAACACTGTTCCTTCATCACTTCATTCCTTTATCCATCACCAACACAGTTCCTTCATCATTTCATCCATCGCCAACACTGTTCCTTCATCACTTCATCCATCACCAACACTGTTCCTTCATCACTTCATCCATCACCAACACTGTTCCTTCATCACTTCATTCCTCTATACACACAACACTGTTCCCATCACTCACCATTTTACTCCACTGTTCATCCCATCCATCACCAACACTGTTCCTTCATCACTTCATTCCTCTATACATCACCAACACTGTTCCTTCATCACTTCATCCATCACCAACACTGTTCCTTCATCACTTCATCCATCACCAACACTGTTCCTTCATCACTTCATTCCTCTATACATCACCAACACTGTTCCTTCATCACTTCATCCATGTTCATCACCAAAATCACCCAAAACTGTTCCTTCACATCACTTCTATCCATCACCAACACTGTATTCCTTCATTCACTTCATTCCTTACTATCCAGCCAACAAACAGTTCCTTCTTCAGCTGACTTCATCCCCATCGCCAACACTGGTTCATTCATCACTGTCATCCATCACCAACACTGTTCCTTCACGCACTTCATTCCTATCACCACCAACATGTTCCTTCAATCCTTTCATCCATCTTCATTTCCTCTATGCACATCACCACCCACACTGTTCCTTTCATCACTCATCCTATCCCATCACCAACCACTGGTCCTTCATCACTTCATCCATCACCAAACACTGTTGTCCTTCATCACTTCATTCCTCTATTACATCACCAACACTGTTCCTTCCTATCACTTCAATTCATCACTATACATCACCAACACTGTTCCTTCATCACCTTCATCCATCACCAACACGGTCCTTCATTTCCGCATCTTCATCCACTTTCTTCATATCACTTCATTCTCTACTACCATCACCAAAACACTGTTCCCTTCATCACTTCATTCATCCCATCACCAACACAGTGCCTTCAATCACTTCATCCATACCAACACTGGTTCCTTCATCACTTCATTCCGTCATCTGTCATCACCACACTGTTCATCCTTTCATCCACTTCATCCATCACCAACACTGTTTCCTTCATTCCTTCATCTGTCACCACACTGTTCCTTCATCACTTCATTCCTTACCAATCACTCACCTAACACTGTTCCTTCAGACGTCACTTGTTCATTCAATCCTGCTCATACATCACCAACCACTGGTCCTTTATCCATTCATTTCTTTGTTTATCCATTACATCCAACCACTGTTCCTTCGTCACTTCATTCCTTTTAACTGTCATCGACATTGTCCCTCATTCCAACACGTTGTTCTCATTCCTTTATCCATCACCAACCACGTTTCGTTCATCCTTGTATTCCTTTATTCCATCACCTACACTGTTGCCTTCATCCCTTATCACATCCATCCCAACACTGTTGCTTCATCATTTCATCCACAGTTCACTCGTTTCCATCGGTTATCCATACCAACAACTGGTTCCTTCATCTTTGTCATTCCTTTTTCATCACCAACAACTGTTCCCTTCGCTATCCTCACCAACACTTACATTTCATTTCATTCCTCTATACATCCAACACTGTTCTTTCATCACTTCATACCATCACCAAAACACTGTTCCTTCATCACTCATCCATCACCAACACTGTCTCCGTCATCACTTTCATCCAATCACCAAACACTGTTTTCTTCTCATCACGTTCATTTCCTTTATCCATCACCAACACAGTTTCCTTCATCCACTTCATCCATCGCCTAACACTGTTCCTTTGTGCATTCATCACTTCATCCATCACCAAACACTGGGTTCCTTCATCACTTATCCATCACCAACACTGTTTTCCTTCATCACCTTTCATTTTCCCTGCTATACATCACCAACACTGTTCCTTCATCACTTCATCCATCACCAACACTGTTCCTCCATCACTTCATTCCTCTATACATCTGTCACCATATCACTGTTCCTATTCACTTCATCCATCACCAACACTGTTCCTTCATCACTTCATCCATCACCAACACTGTTCCTTCATCACTTCATCCATCACCAACACTGTTCCTTCATCACTTCATTCCTTTATCCATCACCAACACAGTTCCTTCATCACTTCATCCATCGCCAACACTGTTCCTTCATCACTTCATCCATCACCAACACTGTTCCTTCATCACTTCATCCATCACCAACACTGTTCCTTCATCACTTCATTCCTCTATACATCACCAACACTGTTCCTTCATCACTTCATCCATCACCAACACTGTTCCTTCATCACTTCATCCATCACCAACACTGTTCCTTCATCACTTCATTCCTCTATACATCACCAACACTGTTCCTTCATCACTTCATCCATCACCAACACTGTTCCTTCATCACTTCATCCATCACCAACACTGTTCCTTCATCACTTCATTCCTTTATCCATCACCAACACAGTTCCTTCATCACTTCATCCATCGCCAACACTGTTCCTTCATCACTTCATCCATCACCAACACCGTACCTTACGCACTTCATCCATCACCAACACTGTTCCTTCATCACTTCATTCCTCTATACATCACCAACACTGTTCCTTCATCACTTCATCCATCACCAACACTGTTCCTTCATCACTTCATCCATCACCAACACTGTTCCTTCATCACTTCATTCCTCTATACATCACCAACACTGTTCCTTCATCACTTCATCCATCACCAACACTGTTCCTTCATCACTTCATCCATCACCAACACTGTTCCTTCATCACTTCATTCCTTTATCCATCACCAACACTGTTCCTTCATCACTTCATCCCATCACCAACACTGGTTCCTTCAATTCAACTTTCATCCATCACCAACACTGTTCCTCTCATCCCTTCTATTTCCTCCTAGTAACATCACCAACACTGTTCCTTCATCACTTCATCCATCACCAACACTGTTCCTTCATCCCTTCATCCATCACCAACACTGTTCCTTCATCACTTCATTCCTTTATCCATCACCAACACTGTTCCTTCATCACTTCATTCCTCTATACATCACCAACACTGTTCCTTCATCACTTCATTCCTCTATACATCACCAACACTGTTCCTTCGTCACTTCATTCCTTCATCACTGTCCTTCGACATTGTCATTCCTCATACATCACTTCCACTTTCCTTCATCACCTCTTCATACATCACCAACACTGTTGTCTTCATCCTTTTTATTCCTTCCATCCATCACCTTCAACACTGTTTTCCTTCGTCATCAATTTCATTACTTTCATCCTTCATTACAACATTGTTCCTCATCATCCTTACATTCCATTTTTCCATCACCAAAAACTTGTTCCTTCATCACTTCATTCCTTTATCCATCACCAACACTGTTCCTTCATCACTTCATTCCTCTATACATCACCAACACTGTTCCTTCATCACTTCATCCATCACCAACACTGTTCCTTCGTCACTTCATTCCTTCATCTGTCATCGACATTGTCCCTTCATCCTTTCATTCCTTTATCCATCACCAACACTGTTTCTTCATCCTTTTATTCCTTCATCCATCACCAACACTGTTTCTTCGTCATTTCATTACTTCATCCGTTACCAACATTGTTCCTTCATCCTTTCATTCCTTTTTCATCACCAACACTGTTCCTTTATCCATTCATTTCTTTATCCATCACCAACACTGTTCCTTCTCAACTTCCTTTCATTTCTATACATCACCAAACACTGTTCCTTCATACCCTTCATTCTCTTTTTATTACATCCACTAACCCATTGTTTCCTATCAGTCCCTTCATTCTTCTGCGTTCCTGTCACCACACAGGCCGTTCCTCATCATCCCTTCATCTCTTCATTCGTCACTTACAAACTTACTCGAGAACAGTTCTATTCCCTTTATCCATCACCAACACTGTTCCTTCATCCCTACAATTCTATCCTTCCATCAAACCTAAACACTGTTTCCTTAGACATCCTCTTCATCCCATCACCAACACTGTTTCCTTACATCACGTTCATTCCTTCATCCATCACCAACACTGTTCCTTCATCACTTCATTCCTACTATACATCACCAAACACTGTCTCCTTCATCCAGCTTCATTCCATCTATACATCACCACACACTGTTCTTTCATATCCCTTCATTCACTTCATCCAAGTCAACCAACACTGAGATGACCTCCTTCAGTCGTCTTTCAAACAACATGTTCCTTCATTCGTATTCAATCATTGTATCCATTCACCAGCATTCCCACTCACCATCACCAACATTGTTCAACCACCATTCCACCTCATGCTCCCCTCCCACAAATGTTTGACCAGTGATGTAGTTCATACTCAGTCCACTCTCCTACCAGACGATCACCAGAACATTACAGACTGCCTACCTGCAGAGACTGCACTTTCAGCACCTACCCTGGAGATTCAGTGTGTATACATATGAGTTCGCTTCTTAAACTGCTCTTTATGAAACACCAACTTCAAATATTAGTGACTATTAAACTCAGAAGTAATCAATCACTATAAAGCTCTTAACTTGATGTGACCTACAACTTATAGCAATGAAATGCGGACAAGTACACTAATATAATATAAATTATAAATATAGATTTTGGTATTATATTATTTTGATAATAAAGTGTTTAAAGTGTTTGCTGTGCATTATCACATCTTATAATGTCAGTATTAGTGAAATGGTTCATTTGGGCATTATTTACCAAATAACAAGACCTTAATAAACTTCCTCATAATAAAGTGAGACCAGTGTGTCTCTCTTAGATAGACACAGAAGTGATTGTTTAAATTTCACATAAAAGGTCATCAAAAATCATAAACATTCAAATGTCAATCTCATTACCATGAAGATTCAATGACGCATTTCCTCTTTTCTTTTCTTTTTTTTTTAAACAATACGTTCTTACCAGAAATGTAACGACTATGTTTATTATAGGCTTCTAAGGAATCTCAAGGTAAATTCTGTTAAATCACATCCTTACGAGCAATCATTGTTTCATAAGGTGGCATAATGCACACGGACATCTTCAGTTGCTTCTGTCAAACGATATTGATATTTCAGCAAAAACTGGAAGCTTCAAACATTCAGATCTCACGTGATTGACACCGGCGGCTAACAAACAAAACATGACTCTGTTTTGGTTCTAGTTTTGGAGTGCAAGTGTGAGCCAAATAAAACCACAACCATGAAGTGATCCGAGTCGTCTGGAAAAGTCCCTGCTGAGTGTAAACTACTTTCACCGAGTTAACCAATCAAAGAGCAGCAGTAGAGTTACGTTATCAGTCTCTGGGGAGAGTTCATGTGGAGTAAAATCATAAACAGTCTGTGGGATCAGTGTCAATCAATTTAGACATCAGTCTGTAATTGATGCATACAGTATCTCACAAAAGTAAGTACACCCCTCACATTATTGTGAATATTGTATTATATTTTATGGGACACTGAAGATGAGACACTCTGACACAGTGTAAAGTCGTCAGTGTACAGCTTGTATAACAGTGTCAATTTGGTGTGCCCACAAAATAACTCAACACACCGTCATTAACGTCTAACACACGCTAGCAGTGCAAGTGAGTGCACCCCTCAGTGAAAATGGCCAGATTGGACCCAAAATGTCGATATTTTGTGGCCACTGTTTTTTTCCAGAACTGCCTTAACCCACTTGGGCATGGAATTCACTAGAGCTTCACAGGCTGCCACAGGAATCCTCTTCTGGTGAGCTGGTGCATGTTAGAGACCTTGTGCTCCTCCACCTTCCGTTTGAGGATGACCCACAGATGCTTAATAGGGTTTAGGTGTGGAGACATGCTTGACCAGTCCTGCACCTTGGTCTTGGAGGTGTGTTTGGGGTGGTTATGATGTTGGCATATCTCCCTGTGGCCCGGTTTCTGAAGGGAGGGGAGCACGCTCTGCTTCAGTATGTCGGCATTCGTGGCTCCTTCAATGAACTGTAGCTCCACACAGCCGGCAGCACTCCTGAGGACCCACACCATGATACTCCCACCACCATGCTCGACTGAAGGCAAGACACACTTGTGTTTATACTGCTCACCTGGTTGCTGCCTCACACGCTTGAAACCATCTAACACAAACCAGTGTATTATCTGTTCTGAGTGGACCCGGCCCTGTTAGACCACTGTATGGTCTGGGCCACCGTGCTGCAGCTCGGTTTCAGGGTGTGGGTTCTTCTCATAGCCTCAGCCATCTTTATGTAGAGCAGCACTTCTTTATTTCAGATCCTCAGAGGGATCTTTACCATGAGGTGCCATGTTGAACTTCCAGTGACCAGTATGAGAGAGTGTGAGAGCGATACCACCAAATTTAACACACCTGCTCCCCATTCACACCTGAGACCTTATGACACTCATGAGTCACATGACACCGGGGAGGGAAAAAGGCTAATTGGGCACAGTCTGGCCATTTTTACTGAGATGTGTACTCACTTTCACTGCCAGGGGTTTAGACATTAATGGCTGTGTGTTAAGTTATTTTGTGGGCACACCAAACTGACACTGTACAAACTTGATACTACACAATTTGAACCAGTGCTACATACAAAATGCTAACGGCTAAGTGTAATCACGGCAGCTACAAAGTCATAGCAACTCACTTAAACTGGAGTTGAAACCGTGTCTGTGTACAGAACTGTTCTGAACACATTTGCTACTTCAGGTTCCACATCTTTTTGACCCCAAGCAACGGCCCGCCATCATTTTATTCTTTCTATTTTTTACTTTTTGGACCGTCCCTCAACACACATGGGGCTTCGGTTATCCTTCTGTTTGCCCATTTTATGACCCTCCTCCACAATGACCAGTGAACTCCAGATGAGGCCAGCGGAGGACCTGCGTTAACCTATTGATGATGTTCTCTTGCGATAAAACAATGGATGAATTGACCCCTTCCTGTGGTTTGACGTAATTTAAAATAATTTACGGCATTCCTCTGTAAATAAACCTATATGCACTGATCTCAGGGGTGGCGGATTTGAGAACCGCTGCAGTAAGGGCAACATGAAATATACAGTGTGTATATTGATGTAATCATTCAGTTGGTCTAACTACTTTAGTGCGCTCTTAAGCCCAACCCAAATACATGGCGTAACCACAGCATAGCTGTGCATCCTATGTAATACCCTATGGTGTAGTCTCTCCTGCATCTTCTCAAAAATGGAACTGCATGTTGTTTCAAGGCCAGGCCAAACTCACCAGAGAGGCAGTATCGCAGGAGCCTATTAGCCTGCAATAGCCTAAACTTACACTGTGGCATTAAGACACTGTTAGTGGTGATAGGTGAGTAAAAGGCCTACTTAAAATGTAATCTGTACTTGTATTTATGACACAGTATTCCGTGACATGACTGAGTGAGAACCTATGGGGTGTCATTATAGTTAAATTGGGTTATTTGGCCATTAAAAATGGTTCAAAAGTTTGTTTTTAGTTTGTTCAAATTTGCTGCTGGTGTTGAAACTGGCTCTGTTTGCCGTGTGCCCTGTGATGCGTTTCTTTTTGCTCCGCTTTCTTTCTTGTCTTTATTTCTCTCTTTGCCTAGATGGCCTTTTCTCAGAACCGCCAGCCAACGCTGACTTAACATGCTTATCCGGCCAACAAAGTGCTGGTGCTCAGCTAGAGTCAGCTGTGCGACACATACCACGTTGACTATGAGTGATCTTTAGCCACCAGTGCTCACAAACTTTCTCACACAGCATAGAGTTGTTGCTGTTTTAGTGTACTATTTAAAAACGTCATTGGATTTCATAATTTATGTCATAGATTAGCTAACCTTTAAACTCAGCCGATAGATTCATGTGCCTTTTTGACTTTCTAGTTTGTTTTAAAGTTACAAAATAAAAAAAAATAGCAAATAATATAAAGAATCAGAAAATTTGAAGCCTCATGTTGAGAAACATCATTTGACTAGACTTAAGACCATGTTACTTGCCTTGATAGAATTTTTTGGTGTTCAGAAGTTTATGGCCAGGTCCAAAAATTGCATTCAACCTGCACAAATTTCATGGAGAGCATCTACCTTTCCGCACAAGATCAAAGATGATCAATGATTGACGCCTCTTGATCTGTCTGTGGTATTGGGACCTGTATACCAAATTAACCCTAAACCGTGTGTTAATTTGTGGTGTTTATTAACACCAATTTTTACAAATCATTTTCCATTATTTAACTTCTGAGTCATGCTGGATTTCACAGGTATGTTTTCAGTTCTCCTTTCTCCATACTTACTATATTTGTAAAATTATATTTTTGCACCTTATAGGTCATAACTCAAGACTACAGGCTGTTTCCAAAACCAGTTTTTCAGCTTTATGAAGGTGGAAACAAAAAGAGCAGTTAGAAAAAATATTTATTAATGTGTTTTATTTCATAACAGTTCCTGTAGTTACAAAATTATGTATCTTGATTTATGAGATGAAGATTATTAACCTGTGGCAGAAAACAGTTTTTATTCAATGTAGCTCTTTAATGTTCATGAAACTATACATCCACCTTTCACCTCATTACAAACACTTATCTTGTGCTTCATGGGTCACTGTATGAACGTAGCCTTCTTTCAGGCCCCTTCACATACAGTTACAGTCCATCTGTGGCCCCCACCTTGTACCTCATTCATCACTACTCAGTTTCTGACCACAGGGCTGCTGTTGTCCAGACATTTAGGTGGTGGTTTGTTCTTAGCACAGCAATTACACTAACGTGGTGGGGGGTGTGATGCTGGTACGAGTGTTTCAGATATGGTAGTGTCACTGCTAGTTTAAGATCTGACCACCAACTAAAAGTACTTAGACAGGAGTACTGTGATCAGACTGCTCTGTGGTCATAACCGGAGCATTGGTGCAGCAAGGTGGAGCTACAAGAGAGGGGTTTCAGGTTTTCCATTTTGGCTTCTCATACTGAAGTGGTACAGTCATGATCAGAGTACAACACTTTCATAAATTATATACAGGGACAAACTTTAATCATCTCCATTATATAAAATCTCTACAACAGCAGGAAAGAATGCACGTGTACATCACAGATTATTTCATGTCAGTGAAATCTTTCAGTGAAAAGACGGAAATGATGAAAGTACCATGTGCCAGATTGCCTAGGGATGAGCATGAAACTTGCGGAAGCTTCAACCTTCAGTGTGATGACCTGCAAAACATGAATTGTTTATGGGTTAGACATTTGTTATGTGTTCTTACTGTTGCTCCTGTAGTGCTCTTTGATTGCTTCTGTTAACAGACCCGTGTTGACCAGTAAGGCCATACTGTGTTTCTACTTTCAGATCTCCTTTAAACACGACTTCATTAGTCATATAAAGGCTCAGCTGGTGTCCACTGAGCATTATAGGGTTCAGTATTGTAGTACTGGTTGTGTGCAATAGCAGCTGTAATGATATTTTTTCAACAGGCATTGTGATGCAGTGTGAAACAGTGTGAAACGGTGTTGTACAGTGTGGCACAATGTGATTAGGTGTGAAACTGTGTGGTACAGTGTGGTACTGTGCAAACTGGTGTGGTACAGTGTGGTGCAGTGTGGTACAGTGCAAAACGGTGTGGTACAGTGTGATGCAGTGTGGTACAGTGTGGTACAGTGTGATGCAGTGTGATACAGTGTGATGCAGTGTGATACAGTGTGATACAGTGTGGTACAGTGTGGTACAGTGTGATGCAGTGTGATGCAGTGTGATACAGTGTGGTACAGTGTGGTACAGTGTGATGCAGTGTGATGCAGTGTGATACAGTGTGGTACAGTGTGATGCAGTGTGGTACAGAGTGGGACGGTGTGGTACAGTGCGATGCAGTGTGGTACAGTGCAAAACTGTGTGGTACAGTGTGGTATGGTGTGGTACAGTGTGATGCAGTGTGGTACAGTGTGAAACAGTGTGGTACAGTGCGGTACAGTGGTACGGTGTGGTACAGTGCGATGCAGTGTGGTACAGTGCAAAACGGTGTGGTACAGTGTGGTACAGTGTGGTACAGTGTGGTACGGTGTGGTACAGTGTGGTACGGTGTGGTACGGTTTTGTTGGCATTTCTGGCACTAGGTGAACTACACCGTACTGTACCTGAGTACTTGCGCTGAATGTGGTTACTTTGCTTTGCATGGATCTAGTCGTGTAGACCACTGATTAGTGAAGCACAGTCATCACAGAATTGTCATTCACCATTACTTTAAAAAAAAAAAACTAGCCAAAATTGCTGCCTGTGGCTCTTTACATCAAACTAAATCCAGAATAAAAGGTAAATCAGAGCTTAAAGCTCCTCCACTGTAGTTTTTAATTTTATGATAATATTTTATAATTACCTAAGAATTTCTGAATAATTCCATATTTCTCTAAACAGAGTAACTGAGAGTGGGTTTGGTGTGAGATGGTTCAGTTCTTTACAGTGGTGGTGGTGGTGATGAGAACCAGGGTTCTCCATGCCTACAACACACATGTAGGCATTTTATGTACTTTTATGTATTATTTTATGTATTGTTATGTATTTTATGTATCTACACCACCAGTGAACCTACACGTGTCTTCTGAGTGTTTATATGGAATGTTGATGATGGAAAAATCTGGAAATAATAAGTAAAAGAAATGATTATGGTAGAGGTGGACATCTGGTTCCCTTCACCACAACTGTAAAGAGTCTCAGTTCTATAGGATGAAGCATTTTACATGTTCATCCTTTAATTATGCAGAAATTATGAAAAACTCCCAGAGTGTTTCATTACTGATAGATTAATTTGAGAAGCCATGTGGCCACACCAGCCATAACAACTCCAGGGGGTAAATCTGGGTTCTAATTGTAACTGTAGCATGCTGAAAAACATTCTTTATCTGCAGCATAAAACAATAACTAACAACAACAATAATAATAATAACTCTGCCTTTCACCTTAATATGGTCTTGAAGACTTCTTCTTGTAGTAGATGAACCCAGCAGCTGACAGGATGATCCCCAACACCAGCCCTGAAGCTCCTATGGCGATCTTGTTCCTATCAGACTCATTAACAGAACCACCTGTAAAGTAAGAACATTCGTGATGTAATAAACACTTGTGCAGTGTAAATCTAAAATATAAATGTAAATAACAGTATTAAAATTCTGCAATATGGATGGACCTATTTTCATGTTCATGGCCCTAACCCAAGGGCCTTCTTTCATAGCTACTGCAAAAGCTTTGAACAGCCTTGGTAAGAAAATAGCATTCTGGGTAAAAGAAATTTAGGATATAATTCTCTCATATACACTCAACATTCACTCAACAGCTGCACCCAGAAGGAGGTGTGGGATTGGGAATGCTGTTGGGAAGGAAGATGAAGGTGACCAGGATCAATAACTGATGATAAATGTAGACTGATATGATCAATATTTATTGAGCTACACATACAGAAGTCTGTCTCTCAGTATGGCATCGGGCTGTGAATTCATGTTCTTCATGTAAATAAAAATATTATGTGAACACTGTCTCATTGCTAAAATTCTCAAAACATTCAGAATATGGTTTTATGACCAAAACTTAGAGATGAACTAGTCTAACCTCTCAACAGTAGCTGTGAAAAACTCATGGGCGGAGTTTAGATATGGCAATTATGCCCATAGTGGTGTATTAAAAATTAGTCAGTGTGTTTTGGTGTAGTCTAATGTGATCTAATAAAATCATCTTACTCCATTCAGTGACGATGGGTTTGTTGGAGCTGGCGTGCTCCACCACACAGGAGATCTTCTCTCCAGATTTGGGCGTGTACTCCAAGTGGGAGTGGACCTGGTAGTACCAGTCTCCATCAGCCATCTCTTCAGTGGAGGTCACATCAGAGGTCATCTTAATACCATCCCTCAGCCAGTACACATCGATGGTCTTTGGGTAGAAGTCATAGGCACTGCACATCAGAATGGCAGGATGATCACCGCTGGCCTGTTTCACTGATTTCACCTTAATCTTTGGAGGAACTGCAGAATTAAGCAGAGCAGGATAAGCAGAGCATCTTTCTCATTTTTATTTTTATGGTTTTGTGTATAGAATTTCAGGCTGTGTTGTAGGCCAAACTATATAGCTGTCTGAATGCGTACAGTGTATCTAGTCACTGGTTTCCTTTAATTTCTCAGTGATCAGAAACAGAGCTAAAATTGGTTTTCTTGGCCAAGTAAGAGGCCAAGTTGGGAGTATGAATGTTGTAGCTCCCATTCAGGTGTAGCAAAACTAATATTAAACAGGGTGAAAAAGAGGGATTAGAAACAGTGGAAAGGTAAAGTAGTAGGAGTAAATCTGATGTCAGCTCACCTGATTTATCTCTTATACTCTGGTAGTAGAGCTCAGCATTGTGCTTACAGAAGGCATCCACATCAGCTTGCTCTCTTTGCAAAAATGCTGCATCTTTGTTCAACCTCTCTGCGTTCCTAATGCCTAACTCAGTGTATCCCACAAATTGGCCAACTGTGCTGTTATACTTCATGAACTCGATCTTGTTGAAAAAGTACGAATCTATGTACACCATATCACTGAAATCCCTGGATCTGTAAAGACATTGGCTTCGCCTCTCGTTGTAATATCCATCTAACAGCAGAAAAGCAGATGCAGAATTACCATTACCGCACACAGAGTACAGTAAAGTCAGCATTAACATTAAACTCCTCTTTTCACACTTATATCTCATTATTGATATATCGAGTGATACAGTGAAATAAACTCACATGTTGCGCCCAGAAGAGTAAACAACTCTACAAGGAGGACAGTCCAGAGCTTATCCATCGTCTCTCTCTGATTGTGAAAGTGTACTGAGAGAACTCCGTATGAAACGGGTTCTCTCAAACTGCGAACAGACCAATCACACGCCGCAGAGGCAGCGGGTCACCTGTTACCAGGCAACATGTCATCTTCATACTGACATAAGGACTTAACCATTGCTTCTTTTTGTCATAAAGAAATGACTGGATAAGTGTCATATTCAGTGGTTTAATGGCATTTTTTGCAACGGCTTAGTAAATAAATAAATTAATGACAGGTACTTTATTAATTCTTTTAGGGCAGGCCTGTCAAACTCAAACACTTAAAGAATCATATTAAAAATCATAAATCCTAAAAAAAAGCTCAACAAAGCCTGGGGGGGCAAAGAATGAGAGTATTTTATTTCATTGTTAAATAACATTTTTACAGTAATAACTGCCCCTTTACTGTGTGTTTATATTGGTTGGACTGCTGCAGAAACATAGCTGGTGTGTTTGGCGAGATGACTGGTGTGGTACAATTGTGGTGTAACCAGTGTCTGTCTCACAAGGCTTGTTTGAGATGAACTGTGCCTCACCAGTGCCAGTGAGAGTAGCCGGCTGCAGTCGGGGCTGAAGGTCAGAAAAGAGCTGTGAAGTCAGACAGTCGCCACCTGCAATCCAGGTGAGCTAATCATAGGTCTGGCAGTGTTTGTGTTGGTGCAATAGAAATCCCTCTGCTATTGCATGAAATCAAATACATTAAACAGCAAAAGTGAAACTTAACTTAATCAACTGCAGGTTAAACACGACATTCCTGCCGGTGTTGCAGGTTAAGCCCAGGTTTGTTCTCCAGACCCACAGTGGTGACTACAGGTGACCACAGCGTGTCAGACTAAGTCTCTGTAATATTTAAATCACTTAGTATTTCCCATGGGTTTATTTACTATGTAGATGGTTTTACAAGCCTATAGATTGTTGTATGGGGGAGGGGGCGGGGCACACATTATGTTGCAGTGCGTGATGGGGATTGTAGTGCAGGGGGATTGTGAATCAGGCTAATATTAATAGAAAATCAAAATCATTTCTTGGCCCTGATTGAAATGTTTGACACATGAAGATTATATGATCTGTAGCAAAACTACACTGCTAGTTCACTAAACTAAATGTTGTGAAAAAAAGACTTAAGGACCTCGAAGGACTTTTTAAAAGCTTACACAGCAGTTAAAGACTTAAACTATGTGAAAGTTCTTTAAACTCCACACTCAAATATCTCTTTTACAAAAATGTCTCTCTGAAGAATCAGCCACTGTATGTCAGTTTAATCATGAATGAAATTTTTATTTTTGCTTGTCCATGCAGCTTCAGGTATTTCACATAGAAAACATTCACTCATTCATTCATTCAGGTTGTCAGGTTACAGGGTCATTTCACATTTAATTTATCTTTATACATTTTTTAGAACAATGCAGTAATTATAAATGATTGCAGCACAACTTAGTATTCCATTTGGAATGTAAGTTTTACACAACCAGTTTGATAACCAGAGTCGATAGTGAAAATGAACAAGACCCTACCAAAACCCCTAACATTGTAGCAGTGTCACATTATCCTGGTCTTCTGTGGTTTGGGCTGGTCCCACTGGTTTTAATCGATTTTTATTTCAAAGTCTATTTCTGACTACATCTTGATCGTTTAAACGTCTCCTGCCTCTTGCTGTGCTCAGGTCTGCTGCCTAACAGCCTCCAATATAAAGCTTCTCTTTATTGTTTGTTACAGGTGCATTATGGGTACAGACAGCTCAGAAGTTTAAATTTGCCTTATGGAAGAAAGTAGAGCAGTGAAGTACTGCACTGCATGGATGAAGCCCAAGTATACATCTGGTTGATTTTTTTATTGTCTATACTTTTTCAATAAATCAAAAAAATGTTCATGAACAAACATCAGGAACAAAGCATCTAAGAATGTCAACCAACAACAGACACATGATTTATATTAAAACAAATATTGCATAGCACATCTAGCTAACCACATCGTCACTGTTGGAACAAAACCTTTCATTTAAATTTCACTTTTATTTATTTACTTTTGTAGAATTAAAATAGTGTTACAATTTGATGACGATATTCTGTGAAGCTCTCATTTTGGATAAACAAGGTTTTGTCACAACAACAGTATTTAGAAATATCAGTTCAACCTGTATAGAGATCAGTTCAACCTGTATAGAGATCAGTTCAACCTGTATAGAGATCAACCTGTATAGAGATCAGTTCAACCTGTATAGAGATCAGTTCAACCTGTATAGAGATCAACCTGTATAGAGATCAGTTCAACCTGTATAGAGATCAACCTGTATAGAGATCAGTTCAACCTGTATAGAGATCAGTTCAACCTGTATAGAGATCAACCTGTATAGAGATCAGTTCAACCTGTATAGAGATCAACCTGTATAGAGATCAGTTCAACCTGTATAGAGATCAGTTCAACCTGTATAGAGATCAGTTCAGCCTGCATAGAGATCAGTTTAGCCTGTATAGAGATCAGACAGTGCAGCAATAAGGTCAGTTACAGTTGTTTCCTTTGACGAGGAAGAAAGTTCCAACAGCGACTCCCACCAGTCCTGCAGTCAGACCCACTCCACAGAACACAGACGGACCCACACCGGGCAGCTCGACATCCACCTCTGTAGTAAGCACACATACATACATGTTAGCATAGTCATGAATTTTAGTCTCTGGACACCCTGTCTAATGAATTTAACCTCTTTAAGGTCACCCACTGCTGAAATTCCATTGTCCAATAGAATGGGATTTTCTGGAGCGGTCACACCTGGGTTCTTAGGTCACTATGCCCAGTGCTAAGTATGAGCTGGAGACAGGTGTATGTGTGTATAATGATCAGTCTTTCAGGTGTGGTCTCAGGCCAGACTAGGCCAGACCAGACAAGGTTAAAAGTTGTGACGTTGGTAATATGGCATCTCACCCCATGTTTTGGTGTTAGGTTTCTGCAGGCCTTTGTGCTTTACGGTGCAGCTGTAGATGTCCCCTTCTTCTGGAGTGAAGCTCAGGTGGGAGAACTGGTTATAGGTTCCATCCTGATTTGGGTAGAACTGGCTGAGCGTTGTGCCATCTGTCACATCCATGTTGTTCTTGGTCCAGCTTACATTCACCGGGGGAGGGAAGAATCCAGTCACATGACAGATCAGGGTATTCTTTGTACCCAGCAGCACATCGTCTCTGGGGTAGATAGAGCTGTGCGGGGCATCTACAACAAAAGACAAACCACACACCTTTTTAACAGCTGTTGGCCTGCAGCCTACAGAAGGCCTATTTAACCTAAAATCTCTCTCTTGATTAACATGCTTATTGAAGGTTAAAGATATCAATAATATATGCGACACTAAAACTAGCAGAGATATGAACAGCTTCACTCTGTAAAATCAAGCCCCACCTACCTGTAACTATTTACATATTGTGACACCAGCACTGTACTCCACTCCTGTACTTAGTTTAGTTTAATGTGATAAGTGTTGATGTTTGTTAGTTGTAATATGTGTTACATAGTGGTTGTGCTTGGTCATTGTTATGGTTAAATCAGTGTTGCAGGTGTCGTCCTCTGCGCCCATGATCCAATATCATATACAAGTAGCGTACCCTAATTTAGGCAGACTGCTTTAATAGAGAACCAATATATTGACCCCATTCAGCAACTCATAAGCCAGTGGTTGTGCTCGTCAGCAGAGACTGAGTTTGAGCACTGAGTGCACCACCCTTCTTCAGCCAGTGTTGTCTATTTAGTGTACTTTCAGACACCTTTAGTGACATTTCCCACAGAAGACAGTGGCCAGTTTCAGAGGCACACTTCTCTCTGCATCTGCTACGTTCACTGAGTGACATGGCAGCTGACACAGACATGAATGAGCTGCACACATGTATACAGTGTTGCCAAGGACCAGTCACTAATTTGTATTATTTGTTTCTATTTTGTTTTGTTATTAAATATAATAAGTTGATAATAAATTAATAATTAATCAAACACATGATCAGATTAGACAAACCATACATGTTGGTTGATTTTTAATTTATTTATATTTGTTCAGTGGTCAGATGGTTGTATGAATAATTTACACTATAAATCTGTACTAAATAGATCCGGGTGATGCATGAATATGCCACCCTGGCAAACTAGCTGCCACCCCTTTGCCACCTGTGTTAAACGATTGATCGTTGTAAATAGTGAATGATTTAAACAAAATGTCCCAACCTGATAACCTGAAAATACATGTATTTGAGGAATATGTGTTCATGTTTTTGCATTAGTACTCACCAACAGCTTCTGGAGGATTGTTGTAGGCCTTTGCTGCTGTATCATGGTTATGTTTGCAAATTTCCTGCTCCGAAACACTTGTGTCATAAAAACCAGACCAGCCTATGGGGTCTGAAAAATCAGGTTGTTTTATGACAATGTCTTTTTTTTTGAAGTCTGAGTGAATTAATTCCTCTTCATCATGTTCAATTATGAACTCTTTATCTGACTCAGTGCATCCAGATAACTGAATGTCTAAATGCATGACTGCGAAAGAAAACAGAAAATACACAACATGAAAACATGCCAGGTGTGACATACCTTTCACCAGCAATACAGGTCTACTGGAACATTACAAATAGGGGATACACAACAGTCAATGTTAAACTTAAGCATTCAGTATATTGTAATATTGATCTTGATATCTTCTTACTCCACTATCCCCTATTTATTACCATATATTTATTACTACGTCTCTAATCACCACAGAACATGATTGACTTACTCTGAGCAGCTGCGCCCTTAAGACATGGCAGTATCAGAAAGATCAGCGGTACTTTCATGGTTAAGTGAATAAAAAACAGCCCAACCAGCAGAGACAGACTACAGTTCACTTCTGACTACATTACTAACAACGTAGACACACTAATATAGCTAAGCCAGCCTCCAAATAAAAATCCTCCAATCAGATCAGTCATTCCACACCCACACCGCTGTATCCAGGTAGAGGCTCATCTGAGAGCATGAACAAGCCTCATGCCTTGTCTATCATAGAGTCAAACACTTTACACTCCACATGGGCCTTCAATTACGAATCATTTATCTTATTACATTTAACAACAAGAAAACAAGTACAGACGGTATAGAATACTCCAACCTAATATCTGTAAATATATTTGTATGATTAATAACCACAGATGATCATTTTAACCCCTTTAGAAAAGACCATAAAATTAATCAGCACATTAAAACTAATAGGCAGTTGTATCAATAAAAATGCATGTGTGAGATGTATTATTGTAGAACACTTTAATAAAATCTTCAGTCAACTTTATAAAGTTGTTTTTCTAATTTTTCACATCTACAGTATATCTCAGTGCACCAGGGGTAACCTCAGTCCTGTCAGTTGGTCAAGACATCAGGTATTTAGCAAAAGCAAGTGTAAATAAAATAATTCATAATTCATATGATTTCACACCCTGTTTAGATCCAATAATAAATCCTGGCTGCAGTTTCACAGCATTAGCAGTCACTGTATTCAAAGCACAGAGAAATGCCCTCTGGTGGCATGTTACAGCAGTATAAAATCATAATGTATTCATAGTATCAGTAACAGTAAACAGTAAACAAATCAAATACTGATATTAACCACAATAAAAGTATAGAAAAGTGTTGTAGCACATAACTGTACATAACTGATTGGTAATAACTAGTTTAAGATATGTTAATTTTACAGTAATAACAAGTTAACAAGGCTGTTATGACATGGTAAAATAATGGTAACAAGTTGTACTTACCTAAAAATTACCTGCTTCTTTTATAGTTCTTTATATATAATAAGTGAGAAGTTGAAGTGGTAACAAGGCAGTAATGTAATAGAAACACAATGGTAACAAGTTTCCTGAATATTATATTCACATCTTCTAATAATTAATAAATGAAAAGATCATTGTATCAGTATTTAGTAATAAACATCAGTAACATGTTTTATTTATCTAAAATGACCTGCTAATATTATAGTTATACCAACACATAATTATGTAGTAATAATTATTATAGAGCTATTAATCCAGAATCAGTGATGTAGTTCTGCTGTAATTTCCTGATATCAGGGCTGTGAAATATTAATTCACTTGTCTCTATTTTATTTCTTACCTGGTATGTATTTAGACAATCAGACACTGTGTGAGTTACCTGCAGTAACTACAGTGAAACTACATGGTATTACAGTCGTAAAACACAAACTTACTGCACGTCCATCAGGTCACAACATCAGTTCAACATGGTTTTCTGCTTCATATGTAGACCCTCAAGTCTAGACAAGTATACATTCCATAACAGCCTTGTTAACACTCACTACAATTTCTGATCTATTATTTAGTAACAACTAGGAAATTAACATTTAATTAACGATGAATACAGTTTATTACTCCAAAATTACCATATCATTACTTACTTATTATCCATCTGTACAATAAAGTGCTACCAAAAGTGTAGTACAGTGTTTTCAGCCTAATGTCTAACTGCAACATCTGTAGCATCAGTGTTTAGCATGCATGCTGTATTATGTATAACTTGGTATCTCAGCATGAAATAACTCTGGAATGAACATTGATTTGGAACATTCCCAGTATTACACATGAATGTCCAGGGTGTCTCGAAAGTAAGTAAACACCTGTATATGATGAAAACGTTTTGGCAGATGTTGGTCCAATTTTAAACACAAGTTATGGGGGAAGTGTTATTCCATGTCACCAAATCTTGAATGCCGCCATATCAGATTCAACTTTTTTTCAGTTTTCCAATGGCGAAGGTGGTAGACTGGTAGAGAATTTCACATGGTGTATCTTTATTTGTTCTCATGTTGAAGTGATTTTATGTGAAACCAGAAAATTGACCACAAGGGCTACAGAATGTGTTCGATTTGCATTCCACCATGTACGAGGGAAGGCTATCTGCAGGCTATCAGTTTCTCCCAATCCTGGTGAACTTCCATCAAAACATCTGCCTAAATGCTGCACGAGCATCAACAATCTGGTCTCTAAGATTCACAACTTTCCGTATCTTTACAGAGTAAGCAAGTGCCTTAACATGACCCCACAAAAAGAAATCCAAATAAGTTAAATCAGGACAGCATGGTGGTCACTCCATTGGACCCCTACGACCAATGCACTTTTGGGGAAACCACACATTGAGATTATTTCAGACAATGCATTCAGGAAATGTTCTATGCTTTGACATCAGTGAAGGAAACACGTCTTCATCTAGCAACCTCGTGTAACATTCTGCACTTAATGTTCCATCAGTGACGCAAGGTACCACAATTCAGGAACCCCATATTCCACACCATGCCCTGACTTAAAAAGAGACAGCCATGATTGATAAGTGTAGTGAGGGTTTGTGTTCAACCTTAATTGGCGATATCAAATGCTTGTTGATAACACCATTTCAGAAATCTTAATTAGGGAAAATGAAGGCTTATCTGAAGCTGTTGTTTCAATCATTCTACAAATTGAATTTGTTGGTCTGGGTTGTTCTCAGTCATGTGTTGCAGCATCTGAATTTGGTGAGGCTACCATTTAAGGGTAGATAAAATTGGCTAAACTGAGGCATGGCTAACCTCAAATTCCTAAGACAGACAAAGGATGTTAGAGTGGGGGTCTTACTGAATGAAGTCAGAACAGCAGTTGCTGATGTTACATCAAAGCTTTTTTGGTCTTGCAGCTTTCAGTTTTTGGTGAGAGAAGCTGTTTCTCTAAATTTCACCACATGTTGAACCCAGGATTCTGGCATTCAAGATGGCTGGCACG
>JAMWET010002169.1:32500-78364 GCA_024036415.1 Prochilodus magdalenae | reverse complement strand
AGGGGAGGAAGAAAGAGGAGGGAGGGAAGGGGGAGGGGAAAAAAAGAATGAGGAGAATGGGAAAGGAAGGAATGGGGATGAGAAAAAATGATTAAGGAAGATAAAATTAAGATTGATGAGTTAATGTGAACCTAACTGCATATTTACAGATAGCAGAATAACATTGACATTTACTGAGAGTTAGCTTTACACAGGGCACACTCTTCAGCACAACTACGCATTACACTTACTGATTTACTGTACAACCACTGCAACATACTTACAGCACACTAACGCATTACACTTACTGAGTTACTGTACACCACACACTACTTACAGCACACTAACGCATACACTTACTGAGTTACTGTACACCGACACACTACTTACAGTCCACTAAACATTACACTTACTGACTACTGTACCACCACACACACTTAACGCAGCACTACAGCCTTACACTTACTGATTTACTGTACAACAACACACTACTAAAAGCACAATAACGCATTACACTTACTTAGATACTGTACACCAACAACACTACTTACAGCACACTAACGCATAACACTTACTGAGTTACTGTAAACCTACACACTACTTACAGTACACTAACGAATTACACTTACTGAGTTACTGTACAACAACACGCTAATTACAGTACACTAACACACTACACTTACTGAGTTACTGTACAACAACACACTACTTACAGGACACTAACACATTACACTTATTGAGTTACTGTACAACAACACACTACTTACAGCACACTAACACATTACACTTACTGAGTTACTGTACACCAACACGCTACTTACAGTACACTAACACATTACACTTACTGAGTTACTGTACACCAACACGCTACTTACAGCACACTAACACATTACACTTACTGAGTTACTGTACACCAACACGCTACTTACAGCCACTAACGCATTACACACTTACTGAGTTACTGTACACCAACACACTACTTACAGCACACTAACACATTACACTTACTGAGTTACTGTACACACCAACACACTACTTACAGCACACTAACACATTACACTTACTGAGTTACTGTACACCAACACACTACTTACAGCACACTAACACATTACACTTACTGAGTTACTGTACACCAACACACTACTTACAGCACACTAACGCATTACACTTACTGAGTTACTGTACACCAACACACTACTTACAGCACACTAACGCATTACACTTACTGAGTTACTGTACACCAACACACTACTTACAGCACACTAACGCATTACACTTACTGAGTTACTGATCAACAGCACACTACTTACAGCACACTAACGCATTACACTTACTGAGTTTACTGTACACCAACACACACTACTTACAGCACACTAACGCATTACACTTACTGAGTTACTGTACACCAACACACTACTTACAGCACACTAACGCATTACACTTACTGATTTACTGTACACCAACACACTACTTACAGCACACTAACACATTACACTTACTGAGTTACTGTACACCAACACACTACTTACAGCACACTAACACATTACACTTACTGAGTTACTGTACACCAACACACTACTTACAGCACACTAACACATTACACTTACTGAGTTACTGTACACCAGCACACTACTTACAGCACACTAACACATTACACTTACTGAGTTACTGTACACCAACACACTACTTACAGCACACTAACACATTACACTTACTGAGTTACTGTACACCAACACACTACTTACAGCACACTAACGCATTACACTTACTGAGCTACTGTACACCAACACGCTACTTACAGTACACTAACGCATTACACTTACTGAGTTACTGTACACCAACACACTACTTACAGTACACTAACGCATTACACTTACTGTATCACTATACACCAACACGCTACTTACAGTACACTAACGCATTACACTTACTGAGTTACTGTACACCAACACACTACTTACAGTACACTAACGCATTACACTTACTGAGCTACTGTACACCAACACGCTACTTACAGTACACTAACGCATTACACTTACTGAGTTACTGTACACCAACACACTACTTACAGTACACTAACACATTACACTTACTGAGTTACTGTACACCAACACACTACTTACAGTACACTAACACATTACACTTACTGAGTTACTGTACACCAACACACTACTTACAGCACACTAACACATTACACTTACTGAGTTACTGTACACCAGCACACTACTTACAGTACACTAACACATTACACTTACTGAGTTACTGTACACCAGCACACTACTTACATCTCAGACACGTGTGTTAAGGGTAGATATTCAGATGTCGTTAGGACATAATTAACAGGGCTCTGTTTTTTTAGTCTGTACACATAAGAAAGCAGTTTATTGGTGATGACAGTTCTGTATAGGGCCAGCTGACGATGAAGGGACCGTGTTTAGGTAATCATTAAGCCTGTGGAGAGGTCCAGGTTGTTTTTCTGACTGTCATAGTGACTTAATTGCCTTAAACACCATAAACCATCTGTACATTTCATTACATAAAGGAAGACATTTCAGCTTTTAATGTCCCACATCTGCAGCAATTAAATTTTACACTCGCTATGCAGACATCTGCTATAAAATCTGCACGTTTTAGAGACTATTATGGTCCAAGTACACGCTGTGAAAATGGAAACAAAGACAAGACACAAATAACCATAGCCAATTAGCAGCATTCACATGATTCTCAAGCCAACCCTGGTGCTGCATCTGCATCATACTGCTCATTATCACAGACAGCAAGTGCAACGTGCTTCTCTGGACTACTGATGGGTTCCATTTCAACGCGCCTGGGTGTCAACACTAGTGATGGGTTCTATTTCAACATGTCTGGGCAAAGCGTTGACTCTTGGCTAACGACCCCAACCCCAGTAAGAGGACAACAGCCCCACTGTTGGCCCGCTGATGGCAACGTTGGCGGTCCATTGGTATTTTGCTCAGCATTTTCCAGGCGGACCATCGTTTCCAAGACAACACTTTTCATGGTTCCTTTTCCACTTAGAGTCCAATTAGTGAAATTGTCATTCTTTATTTATTGTATCTTTTGTAAGTTACAGTCATCATCAGAAGAATAGTAGCTCAAATAGCTGTACCCGGAAGTAATCAACCGACAGGAGTGAAACTCGGTGGGTAGGTTTGACATTGTGAGGCATGCAAATGATTGAAGTTTCACGTTCCACCGTGCATGTTACATAAGCAAGGACGTACTATATCACCGAACCTGACTGACCCAACAGCCCCGAATGCGGACGTTCAGCGAGCAGTGCTGCTGCTAATTCTGTTAGTGCCAGCACCATGTAACGGTCACTTTAAGGCAGGTGCAGGTGCATGTGTACGGTGGAGAACCAGAGTGCGGAGGAAAGCGCGGGAGAGAATGTGCATGTGGTGAACTGTACTAGGTTGTAGCCTGGGTTCTCCAGCTGGTGTTATCTGGGAACTTGTGACAGGTGAAGTCCTGGTGATCTCATTGTTCATTAAACCGGCTCCGAAACCCCTTCACGATGCGTTCCCTGCGTGTCTCTTCATGGAAGCTAAGTATCCACCTCTCTACTAGAGCCCCCACCTAACACCATACTTCCTTTCGTTACCACCATTGGCAGGCGGTTGCACGACTGCATGCATGCACACTGTTAGGATGGCACCACGTCAGACTCCAACTGTGACTGTATGAGCTATTTTAGAGCATTGCTCTGGAGTTTGGTCTTGTAGGCCTCCCCTGTCTTCCTGCTGCATGGCTGCTCTGTAAGCTTCTGTAATCTATAACTGTTATAATTGTGTGTTCACGGATTTAGACAAGCTTCTCTCCAATAAGCTGGTTTAGCATTTCCTTTAACAACCAAAACACATTCAGTGATACTGAGGTCTGGACTCTGGGGTGGTCAGTCAATTGTACTGTGATGTGTCTAGATCTCCTTTTTTCTGTGAGGAGCTTCTTGAACAGCTACACATCCTTTCACACCTCCATAGTACTGAAGTGTCTTCTCACAGTGGAGGGTTGGACAGAAGCACCTGTGGATGTTCCAGATCTGAAGCAGGAGTGGAGCTTGATGTTCTCCTCTCTCTCTCAAAGGGGGAAGCTTTAGTTGATGTTTATCTTATGGGCAAAGCTTTGTGGTCTATTAGGTCTTCCAGGTGGTTGTTAGGTAGTCACGAGGAGTTAACACTAAAAGAGTCCATTCTTGAAGTGACTAATGTGTCTACATGCCAAAGACTCTGAGAGTCACAATGCATGCTGAACTCATGCTGGTTCAAACCATGACTGGGCCCAAGAAGTAAATGCTTGGCCAGTCAGATGACATGTGGAATGCATTAAAAAGATTTCCTTGTTTAATTTTCAGGCTTGGCGAGCGTCTCAGACCATTACATTGCTAGCCTAATCAAGTCCTTCTGTCTATTCCATACAACACTGCTTACCAGCTGTGAGCTCTATAGAGATCCCTCAAGAATAAATGTGTTTTTTAAAACCTGAAAAGCTCAAAATCCTAGAAATTAACCTTTTACCCCAATGTAGGACAGGTTCCCTTCCAGTTCACACACTTCGTTATTAACCATTCGGTGCACTTCCAGCAGAAACAAACAGGCCTGGAACCTGAACACTTCCAGCTCGAACCATGACGACATCTGTGGGCATGTCAGTTGTTGAGGAAAGTGAGGGCAACAAAGGCCACACCCAGTGGTCTGCTGAAGAACCTCTTCTACGTCTTCTTATCACCAGTAGTTGATCCATGCTGGTGGCATAACAGCACAAACACTTACAGGTAATCTATAGTATATGATCCGCCATCTTGTTACCACTGTGTACTACCACTGTGCCGCTCCCCCATTGATAGTGATGATGTATCCTTTGACGTTCCTTTGCTTCCAGTAAAAACTGGCGCATATGCAGACTGGTTCACTGAATACCATCAAGCCTGAACAGAACCAGTTCAAGAACCAGGGCTCATTTGGCCAATAAGGGCTACCATTGTACTTTAACTTTCTTCTTCTGTATGAATGTGGATTATTTTATTATTTTTCGAATCGAATGTCTTCACAAATATCTCCTGAAGAAGTTGGACTTTCACTTATTTTCTACTTTTGTCCTCAAAATCGTTGTTCATTGCAGAGACCACGATATGAACCCTTTTATTCAGGCTTCTGAATTTACCTGGATTTAGAAAATAAATAAGAATGAAAGTGTCTCCACAGATGGGAAATATACCTGTATTAGAACCACTGACATGTGACACGTGAGTCTCATTAGAGCCCACATCTTGCTACCAATAGCTTCAGTGCTTATACAGTAACAGCAGGCCTGCTGGAGTGAAAAGCCCACTATGTTCACCTGAGCAGCTGCTGCTGCTCCACATCCGGACCACTAGAGGGAGACATCTGACCACATTTTCTTAGCTCTTCATCTTTGACTGAGCAAACTGAGAAACTGGACAGATCTCCAATCAGATCACTGATGTCCAGTTCTATTTCAAAATCAGCCGTGCCCAAATTAGTTTAATAAAGGAGGTCAATCATTCACTTTCCTCACCTCTTACCTTTAAGATAAAGGCCTTTCTGTTCGTTGTTGCTAGCCATGTAGCCTTTAGCATGTTCATTAGCACGCTAGCAGAGTGGAGAAAGGAATGTTTCAGAAGTCATGTCTACCAAATGGAGTAGTGTGCTGCATGAAATCCAGAATTAACACACAACGTTCAGTGTTGTGTTTTAGAATTTTAAGCATTTTAATGTAATTTCTGAGGCCTATAAACAGCTTTGTCTTTATTTCACCTGTGCTAATGTAGTGACGAAACGGCCATAAAGGTGGCATCAGGTATTCTCTAGAGGGGAAATTAATGATGGCCATCTATCTGGCTATCCAGTTACGTAAAGTGTAGAGGTGGGTTGAGTAGCCTAATTCAACACTCAAGTACTTACAGAGTTGCTGTACAGCACTGGTTATGAATAACCAAATTATGGACAGGTTTTGTTATATACAGTGAAAACCAAACAGCTTTTTTACTTAGCAGTGTGCCACCACTGTCTTACCTGGCCACCCCATTCTAAACGTTCTAGCTACATCAAAAAAACTGGTGGTGGATGGTTCTCATCATGGGGAACAAATCCTGATACTGTTGTTTAAGGCTGCTCATTAATCTGAAGCAAACCAGAACACCACCTCTCCATCACAAAAACACAGTCCATCACATACATAGTAACAACTATGGAGAACCACAGTGACTTCGCTGTAGAGCCGACTGTTAAAGCCACGGCTCTGCCTAAGGAACCCAAAAGACATGCCAAGACATGCCTGCTTCTGGTGTGAAGTAGTCAATTCATCAATGGGAAAGGTCATGCTTCACAATGCCCTGCATGTACAGCACCAGTCAAAACCATAGACATGGCTACTCATAGAAGGTTCTCCTTTTAACTTAACCTTCTGAGACCCCAGCGTCCTCATATAAGGCCATTTCATTTCTACTTCTCTGCAACATTAAAGCATTGACCCTCAACGTTGAACCTTTGGCCTCATATGAAAAATAGCTAGGAAAAAATTAAATTGCACACCAAGCAAGTCCGGGTCTCAGGAGGTTAATGCTTTACTTCAGAATAAAAGAAAAGACACCAAACTATGAAGTAGCACACATGGAATTATACAGTCCACCTTAACTGGAACTTAGGGAGGATAAATCAGCTTTCTTAACCTGCAATGGAGGCTGGTATAACAAGGTTCATTTCTAAAGCCATTCTAAATCAGTTCTGTTGGTCTGTCCATCATGAATATTCATTGAACTGAAAGAGGAACTACAGCTTTTAGGGCCTTTGAGGAACTTTGAGGAACTTTGTGCACAACCAAATATATAAGAGGAGGCGACATTGGCGCATAGTATGTGGTATATCAGGATATGTATTGTGTCAGACATCTCACCAGCTGGAACTGCTAAGTGTAAGCCTGTAGAGTCTTTAAGATACCAACAACATCCGTATAGTATTGAGTTAGCTATCTACACCAGTCTTCTGTCTACACCAGTCAGTTCTTATATCAGTGTGCTATCTGATACATGTGTGTGGTATCCCTGGACACATTAAACCTCTTAAGTTCAGCTGGATTGTAGACAGAGCTGTGTCCAAACACCTGAGGAGAGAGGTGAAAAGATTACATATCGTCGCTGTCCAAAGAAAAACAAGTATCTCCAAAACGGCAACTTTACAGGAGAGGCCAAAAACCTCATTTAATTTGAATGGAAGTCAATGGAACCAGACGTCTTTCCAAACACTTTTGGGCTGTTTCTGTGGGTCCAATTATCATGAGATTCTCACACAGTGTAAACGGCAGCAGCTGTGGTCAAATGCATAAAAGTAAAAATGGACAAAAATGGAGATACATGTTTTCATTGGACAGCGACGATATGCAAAGAGCATATGCAATAGGCTTTTACCCGTCACGAGAGGAGCACTTACAGGAACAGCTTGAAGAAGACAACAACCACTTCATCATCTTTGAGCAGATCTGCAAGCTCTTTCTCAACTGAGGACTGATTGAATGAAGTAAGAGATCAAGTTAACTCCAGCATGATTAGACAGTTTAGCTCAATAGCCAGTGATGAACGAGCAAACAGAGGAGGCTTATCTCTATGCAAATGCCCTGAGAGGTCTGCTCACAGTGACTGTGTGTGGGGCTGAGGAGTGCTAGCACCCTGTCCTGTGCAGCTGATTGATCTGTCCGGCTAGCTTAGTAGTTATGGTTTTGGGGAGTCAGCACATGGAAATGCTTCGTAGTTACCGGTGACGATACATATACATAAGCTCTTAAGCACGAAGTCCAGAACCAGCCTGTTCTCAGATTCCAAGAAATTGTTTCCCCATGCCGTCAGGCTGCTTAACAGCTAGTAGTGCAGATGGATTGGTCAATGGGACCGCCACCTTACTTCTCATCTAAATAATCATCACAGTGATCTCTATGGACAATTCACACCCGTACTCTCGCCATCACTCTGCACTTTACATGTAGCATTAATATACCTGCGCATACAGATATCTTGTTTACCTTAACCCATATACTGTATAACCAGTCCTATGTGAAAATGGTATATCCAAAATGGTAACTTTACAGGAGAGGGCAAAAACTTCATTTAATTATAATGTAAATGTTATGATTTGTTTTTCAAGCAGTTTTGGGCCATTTCTGTTGGTCCATTCATCATGAAATGTCCTCTCAATGTAAACATTTTCTATCCCCTGTATATACCCTGCATCTCTTCTACCTCCAACTCCCGAAACTGTATATATGGAAATGTCTACAAAATGTAAATGTGTGTATATATATATATATATATATATATATCATATTCTATTCATAACTTTATATGACTATAATATAGAAGTGTATATGTGGATTACCGGAGGTATTCTGGTGTATAATATTGTGTATATTTATTGTCTTTTGTGTATATTGTATTGACAATAACATGACATGACAATAAACAAGCTTTGATTTGATTAAAGAGCACCTTGTTTTGCATACTATATTCCATTTCTGCACATTAGCACCCCCTAGATATTACATATTGCACCTTTAAGCTGGTGCAGTGCTGGTCTGGTGCTGGTGACCAGCATATCATCATCAAAACATAACACAGTCTTGTTATGCTGGTGAACAGCCATGCAGTTTTCTGTGTATTTAGCCCATCTCAACAGCCACTGCTTCATTTACCCCAAAGCCAGCACGTTATGTTCTATATGTTGCTATGCTGATAAAGCATGGACTGAGCTGAATGACCAGCTACATCAGCACCACACTATCTTATACCAGCATTGCATTCGTGCTAATACTATATGCTGGAGTTTTTCCTTACCAGGAAAAAAAAGGAAAAGCTTTTTGACTGTTGTGTTCGATTGTTTAGGGTGGTTTTACCTTGAATCTGCCGGCAGGGGGCGCAGGTCACCCACTCAACGTGTACTTGTTGTTTTGTTTTTGCTCCTGTTTGTGTTTAAAAATGCTTTGTGTACATAACCTGACAGTAGCACCATTTTACAGCAGTATAATAATAATACCTATTATAAGAATCATTATAATCACTATAATAAGCAAGGCAAGGGTTAATCCGCACAAACCAATAAAGGAATCCCTCATACCTAGAACCACATGGGGGTGGACGAAGCCTTTTTTGTGATTATAATGAATTAAATGACATTTAAGTGAGTTTATAGCTAACTAAGTATGTCTCGGTAACGTGCTGATTCGCTGGCGTTTTGCTCTGTAAGGCACTAACGCTGGGCTCATCCAGCCTTTCCAAGAGACCCTTCTCCTTTTCCTCGCGTCAGTCAAGCAACTGGCCCCGCCCTCTGGCCAATCAGAGCGAAGCGGCATCCCCGAGCCTCGATATAAATCCAGGCGAATCCCCGATACCCTGCTCAGAGGATGAGAGACAAGCAGACACGACATAAACAGAGAACTATCTGGACCTGTCCGTCCTCCTTCGCCTATTTTAGTTTTCTCTGGTGTCCAGGTACAGTATTTGATTAATATTCTTGTATTTGTTGTGTATTAACAGAGTAATGTCTTGCTTTGTTGAGACTTCTTGTCTTTTGTACGGTTAATGCTCCGTATTGTTTACTGTTGTTGTTGTTTTGCTGCCCCCTACCCTGTCTGACGAAGCTAGCTAGAAGTTGGCTTCATTTTAACCAGCTTCTTATTCAAACTCTCCGTTTCACCTTAAATGGTGCAGTGTTACGTTCTGGCGCCTCAATAGCTCTTTATTGCAACTCTCCGTTCCACCTTAAATGGTGCAGCACTTACCTTGTGGCGTCTCGGTTAGCTTCTTATTCAAACTCTCCGTTCCACCTTAAGTGGTGTCGCAGTTCCTTTCCGGCATCTCACTCGGTGGGGGCGCTAGAATGGAACTGCTGCACCATTTAAGGTGGAACCGGCAATAGCGAACAGAAAGCCGGCTTGGGAGTTCAGTGATGCAATATGAGCTTGCAAAGTAGTAACAAGTGTTAATACCTGCAGTCTAGAGTAGGCTTAATGTTGTCCTTGGTCATTGCAAGGACTTAGTAGCTAGCAATAGCTGAAACATGGGATGGATTTAGAAGAAAAGACCCCACCTCCCCCCGCACCCCGCGTTGAGTGGGGGTCGGTTTCTTATCATAACACGTGGAGCTGCATGCACTTGGCTGAATAAGGCTGAATCCAACCCAACTGCTGCATTTATCCTCTGTCCGTGTGATCCCCCTGTAAGTGACCACTTGTTTGCTGTCTCCTCTGTGTAGGTGTTTTATAGTAATAAGCATGGCGACGTCGTCCAGCGCACAGCTGAGTAAACTGGTCAAGCGCCAGTATATGGAGCTTCCCCAGGGAGACAAAGTTCAAGCCATGTACATCTGGATAGACGGAACAGGAGAGGGGCTGAGATGCAAGACCAGAACGTTGGACTCTGAGCCCAAGAGCATTGAAGGTAAACCCACTTTCAGATTGTGCTGTGGTTTAGTTGTAGATTCTGCATTTCTTCCTTAATTAAAAAACTCTTACTCCTTAGACCTCCCGGAGTGGAATTTTGACGGTTCCAGCACCTACCAGTCTGAGGGCTCCAACAGCGATATGTATTTGATCCCTTGTGCCATGTTTAGGGACCCTTTCCGCAAAGACCCCAACAAACTAGTCCTGTGTGAGGTGCTGAAGTATAACCGCAAGCCTGCCGGTAAATATGCTCTTACCTTTTGTGTGCATTGTTGATTTGGGTTTGGAGAACGTTCCTGGACCTGTTCCTGCCTTCTCATAGAGTAGTTGGTTTAGGCCATTGGTTTTGAGCCTGGCGACTGAATGCATTCTCTAGCAGAATATAGTTGATCTGTTTATAGTGGTGGTCATCGGGTTTGAGCATCTCTATCTTCTCCTTGTATCAGAAACCAACCATCGTATCACCTGCAATAAGATCATGCAGATGGTGGAGACTCAAAGCCCTTGGTTTGGAATGGAGCAGGAGTACACCATCTTGGGCACAGATGGACACCCTTTTGGATGGCCCTCTAATGGCTTCCCTGGACCACAAGGTAAAGAGGCTACAAGTATAAAGTATATAATTTCCCAATCATGATTTTGGCCATGATTGACTGACATGTCTAAGTCTTGGTCAGAAGTGTTGGTCAAAATAAAGCCGACCAGTCTTGACCAACAAGTTGTAGTTGCTATCTAATCAACAAAAGGTATCTTGCTTGCATAATGGTGTCTTGGCTGGGACTAACTGTCCTACACTCGTCTACTTCCAGGACCCTACTACTGTGGCGTTGGTGCAGATAAGGCCTACGGCAGGGATATTGTTGAGGCCCATTACAAAGCCTGCCTGTATGCTGGAGTGAAGATTTGTGGCACGAATGCTGAAGTCATGCCCGCTCAGGTACTTGGCTGCGAACCTGTAGAAAGGCTTAATCCAGCTAAGAGCACAGCCTCAGTACCTTAGCTGACCCTAATTTGAGCTCAAGTCCAGTGCTCATGTGGCTTTGTTTCATCTTCCAGTGGGAGTTCCAGGTGGGCCCTTGTGAAGGCATTGAAATGGGAGATCACCTGTGGGTAGCCCGCTTCATTCTGCACAGAGTCTGTGAAGATTTTGGCGTGGTGGCTTCGTTTGACCCCAAGCCCATCCCTGGCAACTGGAACGGAGCTGGCTGCCACACCAACTTTAGCACTAAGGAGATGCGGGAAGAAGACGGACTGAAGTAAGTAGACTTTACAGCAATGGATGTTAGTTCCTTAATGATTCAGCTGCATAAGTTTTGGACAGTTCAGTCCTGTCTTGTACTCAAAGGAGCTCCCCTCCTCCTCCCATAGTTCGTTTGTAATTTTAATAATTGTAATATGTTAATTTGCAGTTCTTTGACTAAATTGTTCCAAGAAACGTCTAGTAGTAAAATTAATACAGCTGTGACCTTGGAGTGAATAATCCAGCAGGATATTAAGTTAATGAAATGGTGGTTTTCTTTCGACAGGTACATCGAGGAGTCTATCGAGAAGCTCGGCAAGAGGCACAGTTATCATATCCGGGCCTATGACCCCAAAGGGGGGCTGGATAACGCTCGCAGACTCACCGGCCACCACGAGACCTCCAACATCCACGAGTTTTCTGCCGGTGTGGCTAACCGTGGTGCCAGCATCCGCATCCCTCGCTCTGTGGGCCAGGAGAAGAAAGGATACTTTGAAGATCGCCGTCCATCTGCCAACTGTGACCCGTACGCAGTCACTCAGGCGCTAATACGCACATGTCTGCTTGGTGAAGAAGGAGATGAACCTGTGGACTATTAGATCTCTCCTTCACTCTCATTTTCTGTTGTATGTTTTTGACCCCCCCACTCTTCTCCCCACATTTTCTTAATTTCTTTTTAAACTGGCTGTGAGGGCCAAATTAGTACTGTATCTTTTGTTTTCTCGTTCATCAGAATGGCTCTCTAACCATGCATTTTAAATAGCGTTTTTTAAAAAAGTTGGCTGGTCAACTTAACATTTAGGGTTTAAACATGTTAACTGGGGACGTGATGTTGCAGGGCATATCTGACCCTTCTGTATTGTCTTTTCTTCGTTATGCTCTGCTCTGGGGAGTGGATGGTAACATCTGGCGTTAACCCCCGTTTCAATAAACGCCCTTGTCTTAAGAATGGACTAAAACGACAAATGGACACTATGAACACTAGAGCTGCTATGGCTGGGCAACACATGTAATTTTTCTTAACCTGTAGCCAGTTTCTTGTCATGTGTGCTAATGTTTCATTGTAACTAAATAGGAGCTGTTTTATTTGCATTCGTTTGTTCTGAACTTCACACGTTGGTTCTTTGTTGTACGGTACAATGCTCTACAGTGAGGGTCCAAATACTGTCCCGCTTGCTTACACGTTGGTCTGTTGTATGCCATTCTTTTAAAAAGAAACCATGACTCAAGGATTTGAATCCAATGTGTCTACTGCTGTTATGGCATCTGTTTTGGTAAAATCCTGAAGTTGCTGAACCTGGTGTTTTTTATTGAGACATTTTAAACATTATTTTTACCACAAACTTTCTGACTGGGTGTGTTTTATTCAGTGTTGGTGTTCAATCAAAATGGTCTCCTGCCCAAGTTCTAATAGAGTTTAATACTATGGCCATTGTCTTCACTGGGTCGTCGTTTCAGCACTCTTACACATTGCCTATAATGGTACTGCCACTAAGAACTGCCCATGCTTGGTGGTTAGCCATGGCAAACAAATTAACAGCCTGTTCCTGGACTGTTTTGAGTAGACTTCATGGCCATGGTCCACATGGGCTAGCTTGGCATTGCTCCGTGTGTGTGTGTGTGCCAGCCATGTGGAGTATTGCAGGTGAAGCTAATTGTATGCTGGTTAGGAAGGTGCTTGAGAATTGCCCTTGCAATGGATAGAATAAACTAAATCTTAGAGATTTCAGTATTGTAGCATGAAGTTTGGCCTGTGCATTTAAAAGGTATACTCTTCTGTTTTCACAGCCCTAGATCTGTGGCCTATGGACCAGGTGCGTTAACCAATACCTTTCCTAAAGCTTTGAACTGCTAGCCTGGCCTTAATTGATCATTTATGACTCTCCCTGTGTGTCAATCTTTTGCGATAACCCTTTTTGGCATCAGCATTTGAAGCGTTCCCAATATTACATTCCACAAGGAACCGGTTGTGAGCAGGAAAGCTTATCGAGCCAAATGTCCCAATGCTAATCCAATAAAACACCTAGCAGTAAACTAGCATGCAGCCGTCATGCAGTAGCTGCATGCTCGTATTTACCCTTCAGACTGTTAGCGTAACACTAGTTGACCACTATTGTGGTGGATGTTTGTTCAGGGCTTGATGTAAAATATCTGCTAATACCTTTGATTTGTTGTTGGCAAGCTAATCTTGCTAACAGCTAAGTATTTCTCTTGACATGTGACACTTATACTAGGGATCTGCATGTTAGTGTTGTTGGCTAATGGTACATAATCTACACAAGATGTCGATGCTAGAAAAAAAGCAACCTAGGTCACCATATCAACACTGTTTGAACGAAGTCTTGCATCTCCAAAATGATAACATTCCGGGAGAAAGGGCGAAAAGTGCTAGACTTTTTTGTACTTTGAATGTAAGTCAGTGTAACCAAATGTCTTTTGGTCCATTCATCAGAACACGTACACGCAGTGTAAAGAGCAGCATGCGTTTTCGAGTCATATTAAAAACAGAAAAACAAAATTGGAGATACAAGGTTTGTGTTTTGGATGCCGTTATGCACCTTCTATTGCTTTTAGAATTATGAGCTTTTTTTAAAAACATTTTTTTGGCTGGAAATAACTGAAGCAATCTAGCAAGCCTGTGGTCAACCACCATGACCAAGCTGGGTGATCATTTAAACCAGCAGCGCCATGCCATCTTAAACCAGGTTGCCGGGCGGGGCAGCATGCTTCCACAGCAGTGCTTCTACCATGCCTCTACCTTGGGGTGTGGCACAGCAGAGAAACTGAGCCTTGTTTCCTCCTCCTGGGCGAGCAGTGGAACGTCTTGCCACAGCTTTAAAGGCTTGATGGCTGACCTGCGCGATGAGCTGCACAAGCCGACCCAACTCTTCTGGCAGCAGCATGCCCTGGAGGTGCCCAGGTACCAACTTCTTCGGTGAACATTGATTTTGTGGAAGTGGTATTTCTCTCCACAGCCCACCACACTGAGACCAGCAGTTCGGCACATTCTCCCTCAGTGTTCTGTGCTGATGGTCACTGTAATAGACATCAGTGTCAGGCTAATGAATGAGCTTCTATTAAAGACCGGTGGACTGAGAGACACTAGAGTCTCCTCACCTACACTGAGCTGATGAAGAGTCCAGAAATGATAATAGGACATTAGAGCCATAATAAACCATGCTCCTGGTCATCTCCATACTGAAGTACTTGTACTCCAGTGGAGGTCTAAAGGGAGGAACGTCTTCTTTTACTGGAGGAGTATTTACATTAGGGATCTCTACTTTAACTCAACCACATGGCTTATGTACTAGACCGGAGACAGGGTCGGTCTGAAGTGTCCTAAATAGTCACCTACCATGGTGAGTTTAACAATTAACGTTACTGTTATCTGTGTCCTAAACTCGGCTCTCCTAAATGCTGCCCCCAGCAGATCTCCTCTGTCCTGATAACAAAAGGCCAAAGCGTTCATGAATCAGCTGATGAGTGAAGAAAGCAGGTCTACCGGATCGTTTGAGGGCTGTGCTAGGCGGTGGGCGTAGGAGGAACATGACCACACTTGAACTGAACTGCGGCAACAAATAAAGGAATTCTTAATGAACCCGATGAACTGAGGGCTTCTGCATTACACAAGCCTGAGATACTTCAGCTGTTATCAATGCTAACAAAGGGATTCCAGCTAACACCAACTAGCTAGGGTGCCTTATTTCCAGAACAGCACTTAAACCCCCTCCTGTACGTGTAAATATGTCTGAAGGCTCTTCTGTTTTGTTGTGTTAGGACTGAGTAACGTGACACGGGAGGGTTTTAGTTCTCAGGAAATAAGTCACATAGCTTAGCTTGCAAGTCATCACTGCGCTCTTGGTCTTTCATAGAAATGTCTGCCTTTGGCTCAATACATGATCTAAAAATAGTAGAATATGGCTAGAAAGACATTAACTGACCTCATGCAAGCTCACACTCATCATTAAAAGAGTAGAGTAGGAATCAACCGGCAGGAATGAAACTTGATGAGCAGGTTTGGGATTGTAAGACATGCCAATGATTCGAGTTTCACACTCGGCATGTGACGTATCGCTTTACTTGACTGACCCAACAGCCATGACTGTGGACATTCAGCGAGTAGTGATGCCCTCCATGAGTCATCCTGTTAGTGCCAGCATCATTAGCAGACGGCTACATGACGCAGGACTACATGCACACAGACCGTTACGACGACTGTCCTTAACACCACGTCACCATCACCAAAGACTGCAATGGTGTCGTGCCAGACTGTCATGGAGTGACTCAGAATGGCAGCGGGTCATCTTCAGTGACGAGTCCCGCTTTTGTCTTGGGGGAGACAGCCATGCTTCTGTGCCAAGTCTACGCCGTAGCCTGCACAACTGACCCAAGCCAACTTGATGAGCAGGTTTGAGATTATGAGACATGCCAATGATTCGAGTTTCACAATCATCATGTGACGTATCGCCGTACTTAACTGACCCACAGCCATGACTGTGGACATTCAGCGAGTAGTGACCACGTCACCGTCACCAAAGACTGTAATGGTGTCATGCCACACTGTCATGGAGTGACTCAGAATGGCAGCGGGTCATCTTCATTGACGAGTCCCACTTTGGTCTTAGGGGAGACGGCCAATGAATCCGTGTGTGGAGGCACCATTTATGCTTCTGTGCCAAGTCTATGCCGTAGCCTGCGCAACTGACCCAAGCCATTGTGAGGGCTGATACTGGTATATTGGTGTGTTTGCATTGCTCTGCAATTACACTGCTAAAAGACTAGTTCGTGAGGGATTTCTGTGCCACTGTGTTGGGTTCCTTAGTGTTCTACAAACCTGAACCACAAAGCTGAACCGATTATGTTGGAGTTGGAGCTAATAGCTGCTGAACACCAGTTACTAGTTTTACTGTTTGTCCGTGTTCATACAGTCTATGGTTCGTCCAGCTGAATTTAAAAATGGTGGCAAAGCCGTATGCTACCATGCAGACAAATCACAACCATAGTGGTCCACACTTTTCTGGTTTCTGAGGAGGTGGGCATTCAGGCTATGTGGCTATGAGGCCTAGGTGCCTCGGGTGTTGATTTGACACAGAAGCATAAATTGGCCTATAGAACTAGAACAATGTTACTGCGCCTTTAAGGCTGATATATGGAAATGACCTTTGCCCTTTAGGTCCGGAATAGCACTTCATTCCAAAAGCAGTCTGCAGGGCTAAAACACTCCTTTACAGACTTCAGCATGAATTTAAATAAAAACTGATTTTTCATCATACATAATTCATGAGGGAGCTGTTGGAGGTGGACGTCTGGTTCCTATCAGCCTCACTGTTCCCAGTTCAGATTCTAGAAGAGAGTATTTCACACGTGAGCGTGTTTAAAGGCCACAAACAGTCCCCCCCAACCCCACCCCAAAAGGACAGCACTTCCTGACCACACCAGAGAAGCGGAGGACACGGATGAACTGAGAGGATATCAGCTGGAACGTAATGCTGAGTGTGTATTTTCAGTTGCCATATCATAGACATAGCCTGTATGTGGGAGCTTTTATCCGAGGAAGCACGTAAACAAGACCGGAGCCAGGTTTTTGTCTTTGGAAATCCTCCCAGTACCATAAAAGTGTTTTTTCGTTCCTCTGTTTCACTGAAAGAATTGCAGGGGAACATCCAACAGGACAAAAATATTTACTCTACTGGAGCGGCCCGGTGCCATGGGGGCTGGGTTAACAAGTTTGTCGCGGGACCTTTCACCTACATTCCCATGGCCTAGCTGCAGAAAACTCACTCTGCCTTCTGATTGGCTCCCGGAACAGGCCCGCTGACTAATCACAAATTAGAAGCAGAGTGGCTCTCCACAGTCTCTGGAAGAGGAGCAGCGAAGCCTTAAGGATCTTGTTCTTGCTTGGGCTGTAAACACGCAACAGCCACGTGCTGCTGCAGGCCTTCAAAATAATGACGCACTCGGGCCTGCTTTCGGGAAAGACCCAAAACAAAGTCAGGAATAGCTGCAGCGAGCAGTGCATGTTACCTTTTGGCATGCAGAGTCTATGAAAGCGGTTACTAGCAGCTTTATAAAGCATTGCCAGTTAACTGGATAACTTAAAGGGCCCATAAACAAACTTATTCCTCGTATTTTATATTTCCTCTTCTGGGCTCTACTCGTAATGTGTGGCTTTATGTGCCAGAAATAACCATAATTCATTTCTACATCACTATTTCCTGTATGTCCACTATATCTCTCTTTACAGCTGTGAACGAATGATGTATGTAAATGAGGTCTGTTCTGATTGGCCTCCTTGTGCTCTTATTAAAAAAGCAGCCCCGGATTAAAACTCTACTTGTGAATTCAGCATGAACGGGTGGATCTGAGCTGCTGTAGGCTAAATAGACAGATATTTGCAGATACAGTGTTTTTGTGACACCTGAAGTACAGTACATACTGTTTGCAGTGTATTATAAATATATATAAATGGGCCAGATTTGGTGGATGCCTTCCCTGGCGCAATTCTGAGGGGAATTCCCTGGAGACTGGGATTGTAGCCACTGCTGGTAGACCCGTATGACCGTACGCTTACATACACCTGCAGATTCAGCTGCTTCCTTCACACTATGGTCTTTGGCACGTCCTAATGCAGTCGCTCCTTTAGCCAGTCATTAACATCTGCTCTGGAGCCATTTCCCACACATGGAATGAGACATTTTCTACACTGTACCGTTATTGGATACTATGAATAAATAGACAACATTCAAAATGGATACAATACAATATAGTGAAATGGTTTTTGAGGATAATAATAATAAGCTCACCAGACAAAAAATGAAACATGCCTAATAGTCTGGAACACCTCCATGAACACCATAACAGCTGTGATGGATTTGGCATGTGCTGGACGTCAGCGTAAGTTTCTGGATGCAGGCCGCATCCATGTTCAGCCAATGTTCAGTGCTGCACTAGTTGGGCCAGATTTGGTGGATGCCTTCCCTGGCATTTCACTGGTTGTTCCAGGCAGTCCCACAGATCTTAAAGAGGATTCAAATCTGGGGATTGTCCGGAGCAGTCTAGATGTGTGTATGCTTCTGAAAGGTCGTCATGTCAGTCAGTCACATTTGCAGCCCCGTGAATGCCAGAACTGTCATCTTGAAATACAAAGTTAAGAATGTTATGTTCCTCTGATGATGAGCAAAAGGCTAAACCTGGCTGTCCAGCAGCTCCATGCAAACTTGTTCATATTAACTGTCACCTAAACCAAATAACCCATTTCCACATAATTAAAACACCCCAGAACTAATTATTAGTTTGGGTTAACACATCCTGTACATCTCGCCTACTGCTTATGTGTGTATATATATATACAGGGGTTGGACAATGAAACTGAAACACCTGTCATTTTAGTGTGGGAGGTCTCATGGCTAAATTGGACCAGCCTGGTGGCCAATGTTCATTAATTGCACATTGCACCAGTAAGAGCAGAGTGTGAAGGTTCAGTTAGCAGGTAAGAGCACAGTTCTGCTCAAAATACTGCAATGCACACAACATTATGGGTGACATACCAGAGTTCAAAAGGGGACAGATTGTTCGTGCACGTCTTGCTGGCGCATCTGTGACCAAGACAGCAAGTCTTTGTGATGTATCAAGAGCCACGGTATCCAGGGTAATGTCAGCATACCACCAAGAAGGACGAACCTCCACCAGCATCACGTAGTGACCTGGCCACTATCCTGCAAGAAGAATGGCTTAAAATCCCTCTGACCACTGTGCAGGACGCAGTATATGTCATTCCCAAGACCAACTGACGCTGTATTGGTCGCAAAAGGAGGCCCTACACCATACTAATAAATGATTGTGGTCTAAAACCAGGTGTTTCAGTTTCATTGTCCAACCCCTGTATATACACATATCATCAAAAGAATAGTTGTGCAAATAGTTGCCAACCAACAGGAATGAAACTTGGTGTGTAGGTCTGCCATGGTGAGAGATGCGAATGAGTGATGCAGAATTACCATTACCCTGTATAATGATAGCATATCTGCACGTTGTGCTTGATAACCGTAAGGGCTGTAAAGTCGCTGGCCTTGCCCTTCAGGCTTTTTAATAACTGCCTTAACGTCATAATTATACTGGACTGTAATGTACCAGGACATCACAGTCGCTGTTATCATTTCTGCATTCTGCGAATGATTCAAGTTTTCTTGATTCTGTCTCGCATGTGACATAAGCAAGAATGGGCCTTATAGCAGTACCCGACTGACCCAACAGCCACAGCTGTGGTCAGAGAGCAGTGATGCCCTCCATGAGTCATCCTGTTAGTGCCAGCACCATTGGCAGACAGCTGCAGGACCCAGGACTACATGCACCATTACGACAACTGCCCTTAACACCACGTCAGTAGTGCTAAAGAAAGCCGTGCTAGACTGTCATGGTGTGACTCAGAATGACAGCAGGTCATCTTCAGTGACAAGTCCCATCTTTTTCTTCCTGGAGATGACCAAAGGCTTCATGTGTGGAGGCGCTGTGGTCAGGACCAAGATAAACATTTTGTTGTTGTGCGTCTCCTCCACACCTACCGCACAATCTGCAGAACGTGTGAGGATATTTAAACTGCATAGGATGGATTATCACAGGACACCATTAGGAACCTCTACAGCTCCATACCAAGAAATCTATAATGGTGGCCGGATGTCATACTGAGAGACAGACTTCTGTATGTGTAGCTCAATAAATATTCCCCATATCAGTCTATATGTATCATCAGTTATTGTTCCTGGTGACCTTCATCTTCCTTCCCAACAGCACTGCAATCCCACACATCCTTCTGGCTGCATCTTTTTTTGGCGGGTGAGTGTTTATATATAGCGTGTATGTACAGTGTATATAAAAAAGTAGATTTAATATTTTATATAAGTGGTCATGGTAGAGTCTCGGTTAACTGTGCCTTACCATTACTGTAAACCACTATAATAAAACAATAGCAGGATCCTAGTATAAACATAAACACAGTTGTGATGATTTAGATATATATCTAGCACCATGCAAACTGCATATATGTATAAATATTCATAATTAGCTACATTAACCTCATAGCTCGAGTGCTTAAACTACAGAAGCCAGCTTTAGACACCAAGCTGGATTAATTTAGGGTAAATGAGAAAGCTGCGTCGGGTTTATTTCTGACCGGATTATCTATTTAAGGCGATGCTCGGTCTCTGCACCTTTACTCTTTGACCAAATATGAATGATTAGCTCCTCCTTTGCACCGCTGAAGCTGAATTTTGGACAAATTACAGCACAATATGGACTTTCTCTCCATGAATCATGCAGGCGATAGACCTTCAGGGCTGCTGACCCACTTATTCCACCCATGCTGTACTGTAAACACGGACCGAAGCAGCCCAGAGTGAGGCTGCAGCACATGGAGCAGTGATGCAGAATTAGCATAACCCTGTATAACGATAACATATCTGCACGTTGTCTGTAGGTGTGTAGTTATGTAATGCTTGATGACCATAAGGGCTGTAAAGTCGCTGGCCTTGCCCTTCAGGCTTTTAATAACTGCTTTAATGTCATAACTATATTGCACTATAGTGTATCAGGACATCACTGTTATCATTTCTGCATGATTTTACTGGGACTCCAGTCAGACCATCACAGCGTGCATCTGCATGTAGACCTTGTGTAACATGGACAGACACTCGACACAAAGAGGAGGTGGCAGGAGACGGGAGGGATGCGGCGCAGTTGCCATGGCGACCCACCGGAATGTGCAGGCTAGACCGAGTTGGTTCTAGTATGAGATGGAAAAAAAAAAAGAGCAAGCACGGTTATGCAACCCGAAAGGAAAGAACGAATAGCCAGAAATGCGACATACAAACGGGGAAGAGAAATTACCCCAGAGCAAAGCTCATATCTGAGATAATAACGATTCGCTGGAAAGGGCTGAAATTAACAGAGAGGATGATATAAGCCTATAAAGCAGTGCGCTTGTTTGGGTGTGCCCAAATATCACATACAGTACCTTGAACTTTCACCCATTGGCCATTTTATTGGAAACACATACCTTGTACTTCCACCCATTGGCCATTTTATTGGAAACACATACCTTGTACTTCCACCCATTGGCCATTTTATCGGAAACACATACCCTGTACTTCCACCCATTGGCCATTTTATTGGAAACACATACCCTGTACTTCCACCATAGGCCATTTTATTGGAAACACATACCTTGTACTTCCACCCACTGGCCCTTTTATTGGAAACACATACCCTGTACTTCCACCATAGGCCATTTTATTGGAAACACATACCCTGTACTTCCACCCATTGGCCCTTTTATTGGAAACACATACACTGTACTTCCACCCATTGGCCATTTTATTGGAAACACATACCTTGTACTTTCACCCATTGGCCATTTTATTGGAAACACATACCCTGTACTTCCACCCATTGGCCACTTTATCGAAAACACATACCTTGTACTTCCACTCGCTGCCCACTTCCACCCATTGGCCCTTTTATTGGAAACACATACCTTGTACTTCCACCCATTGGCCATTTTATTGGAAACACATACCTTGTACTTCCACCCATTGGCCATTTTATTGGAAACACATACCCTGTACTTCCACCCATTGGCCATTTTATTGGAAACACATACTCTGTACTTCCACCCATTGGCCATTTTATCGGAAACACATACCTTGTACTTCCACCCATTGGCCAATTTATTGGAAACACATACCTTGTACTTCCACCCATTGGCCATTTTATTGGAAACACATACCTTGTACTTCCACCCATTGGCCATTTTATCGGAAACACATACCCTGTACTTCCACCCATTGGCCATTTTATTGGAAACACATACCCTGTACTTCCACCATAGGCCCTTTTATTGGAAACACATACCTTGTACTTTCACCCATTGGCCATTTTATCGGAAACACATACCCTGTACTTCCACCATTGGCCATTTTATTGGAAACACATACCTTGTACTTCCACTCGCTGCCCACTTTTTTGGAAGCAGCTACCTTATACGTCTACCTACTGGCCACTTTATTAGAAACACCTACATTTATCTCGACTCTCTGGACTCTATATTAGAAACACCTACCTGGTATTTCCATTCAAAGGCCCTTTTACTGGAAACACCTACCTGGTACCTCCAATCACTGAACACTTTTTAAGACACACATACCTTGTACCACCACGAATTGGCCCCATGTACGTTCACTGGCCCGTTTATAGAAGAGGGTTATCACTGATAATAGGCGATCTCCTGAGTTCAGTTTAGGGAACTGTATGGTTGCATATAATCCAGTAAAAGAAAGGAAGCATGAAATCAGGAGCAGATGAGGAGAGAGCAGCAGAGGTTTTTCTCTTTCTCTCTTTCCCTGTATGATTGAGCTTCTCTGACAGTGAGCAGCTCTAAACGCTGTGCTACAGATAAACACATGCATGCATGAACACTGCATGCTTACATAAAGAACCCTTTGTTTGAGATGCAGTGACACATGATGGTGGTATGATGACATAGTGCAGTATTTATGTGTTGTCTGTCAAATGTTTATGTTTTTACTATTTAAACTTTTCAATAAATTCAATATGAAAATAAACATAGTGCAATTTTGTAGTTATCATAAATCAGCTCTGTTCTAATGCCTGGTTAATACAGTAATTTGCACTCAGCTTCATGTTAATCTTCCTCTGTATGATATTTATTTTCCAAACTGTTACTAAGCAGACACAGAGCCTGTTTTAGCTCAAAGGTTTAAACTTCTAAAGTTTCAGTGTTGATAAAAATGCATCCCAGGAGAAACGTTTATTGCTGAAAAGTCGCTAAGAGTCTTCAGGTGAAGCAATGAAATGCCTTCAGAGAAATAGCATCAGGCTACCAGGAGACACAAGACACTTCTGGTCCAGACTAAGAGATTTACAGTATATAAATAACAGTTACAGCGTCATTTAGTGGAAGTACAGCGTCGTGGCGTTGTCTACTAAAACTCCAGAGGAGACGTATGTGACTTTCTCACTCTCGGGTTTGGCTTTATTGGTGAGACTTTTGTTTTGCACCTTTTTGCTGAGACAAACAAACTTCTATACAAAATGGCAGGCTGTTGTAAACCAGCAGAAGGAACATCATAATCTGCTTAGACATCATTTTGGAAAGCTCACTGTGGTCAGTTTGTGTTGTTACACCCTGAAGTGCTACATAATGTACTGCATTGCACAGTGTTGCCTGAAGTTAACAAACCCGTCCCTCACTGGGATCACATGATACATACAGCTCTGGAAATAAATAAGAGCCCACTCCAGTTTCTTAAATCAGCATCTCCACATGTACAGCAGGTTCTTAGTGAGGAACCGAAGGTTGGGTTCTAGCTTTACTGGCAGATACAGTGAGCGTCTGGTTCATAAGAACAAGGTCAAGCAGACAGGACAACACAGCTACAGACTGGCAGAGGGCCAAACCCACTCTCTACTGACCGTGATGAGCGCCACCTCATTCCAGTGTCCCTTAACCACCGTAAGATGACCTCAGGTGACCTACAGAGAGACTGGCGAGCGGTGGCTGGGGTGAAACGCACAGCGAGCATGGTTCTAAAAACAGGCTTCTGGAGGTCATTAGTGATTTTCTAAATAAACAGATCTAATACAATATCTGATCTGGAGTTTGGGAGACATGTTTCCAGTAGTGTAGAGAATCAAACAGAACTGAGGAATTCTGGTCCAACACAAACCCAGAACCTGTACAACAAGAGACACTGATCATTTGGAGGCGGTCTCTTTAAATTTAGAGAGCTGTGTGTTTATTTCATTTGAATCACATTTACTGGAGTACACTTAGAATAGCGAGTACAATTAAAATTTTGTTTTTATTGAGTTTTTATTAAGTTTTTTTAAGTTTTGTACCTTTGTACATTGTATTAACTGTATTAAAATGTTCGTTGCCTAGAAGCAACACCGTGCGACCCTGAACTGTTTATAGCCTACAACCGCAAATGCAACATCATGGTATGCATCCATAATCTATCAGAGATAACTACGTACTTACGCAGTATGATAAGCTACGTTCATAATTATGTTTTTTTTTTCATTTTTGTGTATTTTTGGGCATCTTAGTGTATGTATACACTATTATATATGAATAGAATTGCTTTCCAATGCATAGTCTCATGTAGCAGTGAGCTACAGTATATCTTACTGTCATTGTGATGTTTATTTCCGAATGAATTTAGACAACTCTTATTAGCCTAAAAGGCCCTGACTCATCCACACAACTTGATTACATTCAAAAAACACTTGACAACCTGAATTATTCCTTTGCATTGTCTTATAATGTTGCCCTGAGGCAACATACTCATAAATGCCCCTGTAACATTCATTATTTCACTTATTATATCGCTTATCTGTTTCTACAGGAATATACAAATAAAAAACATTTATTTATAGGCCTGTTTTATGCAAGAAACGTGAGACACATTCATAAACATCGTCCAGACAACACGTGCAAGCAGTTTGTGCCCACTCTAAATGAGGTGTGCACCACAGCGTATAAAGTCTTTTAGGGAAGAATGAAGTCGGCCTGTAATTGAATGTCCTAGTGAGTCACAAGATGTAGCTGGGATGGACTGAAAGGTTCCCCCTCCATAAACTCATAAACTTCAGGCCCTGAGTGGTTTGCTCCGGCTTCCTCTAACGTTTATTCACAGTAAGCAGAAACGTCAGCTGGTCAGTTTAGGGCTAAGAGGAGCATGTTTCCAATAACAGGCAATAAGACAAGGCTGCGCATTAATGAGGGTCATTCCCGCACTCGTGGCTCGTGTTCTGTAAATTGGACAGTGCTGACCCGGCGTTCTGTCATCGTGATCCAGGCCTGCTTCACATCGGGGATCTGCTATCTATCAGCTTACTGTTTTTCTTTAACAGTGGCCTTAATGTAACAAGACTTATCATTCTGGACAATTTCTATTTCTATATTCACACAGGGTTTGATACAACAGGAATGATTACCCTCCTATCTTAAAAGCTGCCATGTAAAATCTGTTCAAATTTAAACAGTCATTAGAGTAAAAGCCCAGTTTCATGTTTTCCCCATCACGTAGCTAAAGATAGCAGCAGCCTACTGGGGTCTGTACTTTAGTCCATGATTACAGTGTGTCATAGAGTGTTATAAACTGCATAATAAAGAGATTACTCAACAACTGGGCATGCCCTGAAGAGAGAAAATATCACATCTTGGTGAGTAAAATGACCTTGTATACACAGTACAGACGTTTAGACACACCCGCCTAAATGGATGCTGTAGGTGATCCTATACACTCTACAGGCTTACACCTAACGGGTCTCAACTAATGAGCTGTCTTATATAAAGCTCCTCGCTGAGAAAAGTAGACAGACGCGTCATACAAAGAGGCTGCTGGTGTTCTCAGAACAGTGGACTGACCACACCAGAGTCCTTAACATCACTGAATGAGTTTGATTACTTTCTGAATGACTTCAAAAAATGTTGAACCAACTTCTAGGACTGGATTTTGAGGGCAGAGCTGCAGGTTTCCCAGAGAAACTAAAAGTGAGCCTCCTAAAATAAACAAGACACAATAAACACTAGCATGTGATAATAGACATCATCAATTAATAATTTGGGACTTGTGCTGGTGTATCCTTTGCCAGTGAAGTATGCCTCGGAGAAGAGTTCGAAAGCAGTTGGAGCAACTGGAAAAGTTTGAGAGGGGTCGCACGGTAGACCTACATGAACCCCGGAGTCTGATATGTGTAGAGGGAACTAGCAGCCACATTTGCGAACATTCAGCGAGCAGTGATGGCCTCCAGGCGTCACCCTGTTAGTGCCAGCACCATTGGCAGGCAGTTGCACAACGCAGGACTGCATGCACACAGACCGTTACGGTGACTGCCCTTACCACGTCAACGTCGCCAAAGACTGCAATGGTGTCGTGCCGGACTGTCATGGAGTGACTCAGAACGGCAGCGGGTCATCTTCAGCGTCGAGTCTTGCTTTTGTCTGGGAGGAGACGACCAACGAATCCATCTATGTAGGCACCGTGGTCAGCACCAAAATGAATGGTTTGTTCACGTCACACGTCCAGAAGGCCTGGTGTGACTCCACCTCCACCCCTACCGCACCATCTGCAGGAACTGTGTGAGAACATTCAAGCTTCATGGAATGGATTATCACAGGGCACCATTAGGAACCCCATGCTGAGACTTTTGGCATGTTAGCCATACTTAGAAACAGACTTCTGTATGTGTAGCTCAATAAATATTTATCATATCAGTCTATTTATCATCCTTTGTTGTTCCTGGTAACCTTTATCTTCCTTCCCAACCGCACTGCAATCCCACACTGCCTTCCGGGTGCAACTACTCCTTTGACGATGAGTGTGTATTGTTGTGTTGTGTGATTTTGCAGAGAGTCGTGTGGGTATTTCACTATCAGAGTACATTAAATCTCCTCCGGCTTGTTTTGAGCAGAGTACTCTCACCGAGTTGTTGCTCTGCGTGGGAAGGTGCGAGGTGAAACTGTTGTTTGTCATCTGTTCTCATCCCACAGATACATAACTCCCATCACTGATTAGCTCCTCTAACTGCCCTTCTGGCACAATGCTTCATGTTCAGGTTGATTATCTACCAAACACACCATTTTATTCATAACTAATATGAGCAAAGGCTGTTAAACTGATAAGAACTGATAAACTAGATAAGGACTCAGTGAGGTCCGGTACTGATGCTGTGACAATAGGTTCTCATCACGTCAGCTAATCCCAAAGACAGTGAATCCGGTTCAGATAAAATGTAGTTTCACTCACGTCTCCACAGCCCAGTGCAGAGGGGCCTCAACCCCTCCAGCCAGCACTTGCTACAGGTTGAGAATGGCCCACCACCCACAAACATCCAGCCAACAGCGTCTCTGTGGTCCAAACTTGGCCCCCGATACAAACTGTGCAGCAACAAATGAGCTACAGTCTCTAACTGTACACCAGCAAGGTGGAGCTACAAGAGGGGGTTTCAGATAAAGTGGCCGGGGATTACCTACTATATGTTAACCCCCAGACCGTATGTACCCGGTAAAAGATCACATGGACCCCAGTGTAACCTAAAGGACTCAGCTAATACTGGTATGTAATGTTATGTCTGGTATGTAAAGCAGTCAAAATCTCAACGCTGCTTTTAAGTTGTTTTGTATGTAGCATTGGTTTAACGTTCAGCCTGGCATGCTCATACACCCTTCGTTAAGGGACATGTCCAGAAGGCTTGGTGTGACTCCACCTCCACGCCTTCCACACAGTCTGCAGGAACTGTGGGAGAATATTCAAGCTGCCTGGGATGGATTATCACCGGACATCGTTAGGAGCCTCCACAACTCCATGCCAAAACGTCTGGGATGGTGTGTTAGCAACAATGATGGCCCAACACCATACTGAGAGATTACTTCTGTGTGTGTAGCTCAGTATATATTATCCATATCAGTCCAAATGTATCATCATGTACTGTTCCTGGTTACCTTTATCTTCCTTCCCCAGTAAAATTGCAATCCCACACTTCGTTCTGGGTGCAGCTACACTTTTGACAATGAATGTGTGTATATATATATATATATATACATATATACACACACACACGTATACGATTCCTGTATCTGTCAATGAGATATACAGTATATGTCTATATATATGTATATATATAATGCATATATGTACAGTATATATATATATATATATATATATATATATATATATATATATATATATATATATATATATATATATATATATATATATATATATATAAAACACTATTTGTACTTCTATAATTACAGACTGTAGTCCATCTGTTTCTTTGATACTGTTCTTCAATAGTCAGGACCACCACAGTGCCACCACAGAGCACCTGCTCTTGTTTGTTTGGTGGGTCATTCCTACATAAGTGATGCAGGGAAACAGGCTGTACTAGCAGAAGTGCAAACGGCTACTACACAGTCAGTGGAGCTGATAAAATAGTGAATCGGTGAAGAAACTAGAAGGTGTTTCTAATGAGGTTTATAAGAAGTCTATATATGGAAGAACCATGTCACAGCTTTATTAGAAGCCCAGGGACGTCTCTGTGCTGAGGCATCAGTGTAAATAGAGTAAACAGAGTTAACACCATAAGCAGGACAGGTGGAATGGGTCCCCAGGGGCTGGCAGAGCGGTTGTAGTTCCTCGAGGGAAATGAGTACCCATATCTACTGAAGCAGCAGCAGGACGCTCAATTACACCAACACTGCTGGAGCTCCAGCTGAAAGGAGAGCTTCAGCAGGCTCTGATGATAAAGAGGACTGATGGCTAAGAGGAGTGAAACCATCCACTCTCATACTTGTTAGTACTTCAGGAAGAGCTGGACTGAAGGCCTTATATATTACAGAGAGGGGAAACCAGCATTTAGACCTCCAGTCACTGTAACGTCTCCAAAAAGGTAACTTTACAGGACCTGAATTAATTTTAATGTAAGTCAATGAAACCATTTTTTTTTCGATTTTGGGACACTTCCGTTGGTCCAATTATCATGAAATTCCCACACAATGGCAGCTGCTTTGTTCAAATAATGCATATAACGCAGGGTATGTATATGTGGCCATATATCCATGATGAATGGAAAAAGAAATGATCCAAAATTGCATATAATAAAATCTCATTTACATTATTACATGTTAATAGCCTGTTTTCCTTCTCCTGAAAATGGATCTGGTTTATTATATTGTCGCTGTCCAAAGAAATACAGGTATCTCCAAAATGGCAACTTTACAGGAGAGGCCAAAAACCTCACTTAATTTAAATGGAAGTCAATGGAACCAGACGTCTTTCCAAGCAGTTTTGGGCCATTTCTGTTGGCCCATTTTTCATGAAATTTCCTTACAGTGTAAACAGCAGCCCATGTGATCAAATGAGGCAAAAAAGTAAAAATCAACAAAAATGGAGATACATGTTTTTCATTGGACAGCGACGATATTTTTCAGTATCATCATTGTCCAAAGACAAACAAGTGTCTGCAAAATGGCAGCTTTAGAGGAGAGGCCAAAAACCTAATTTAATTTACTTTTAAGTCAATGTCAAATGTCCAAGTGACATTGGGCCACTTCTGTTGTCCAATATCAGTATCATGGATATATGGGAAGTTTTCAGCTGATGCAAACAGCAGCTGCTGTGTTCAAATAATGCATAAATGTAAAAATCCACAAAAACTGACACGTTTCTTTGGACAGCGCTGATATCTTGGTAAAGCTCATTTCCATTAAGTTATATGTAAACGATGGTCAGGTTCCAAATATGAAAACCAGTATGCAGAACCGGCCTGTTTTAAATTCATTGTTTTTGTGATGTCATGAGAACCAACTCATTTACTTATATCCATCTACTCAGCCTACAGCAGTTTAGCTCCACCCACTCACACAGATGTCACACTGTTTCAGCTCTAAGCGCTTAGTAACTAAGGCACAGCCATTAAGAACAGAACTCGCTAAGATATAGCACTCTTAGTAAGTCTAGCATGTTAACCTAGCATAATAGCCTAGTTTAATTCTTACCCTGTATGCACACTAGCAGGCGACGAAGCCACATGTGACCAGTCTTTTCCTAAAGGTATTTAGAGACAAGTGGCACGGTGACAGAGTGACAAGCGACAAATGGAATTGAGAACGTTGCAAATGAACTATGACACAGTGAAGCAACAATGTAAACAACAAGTACTTTGAACCAATCGTAGACATGGGAACTTTTTGCTCCTACCAGCATTCGAATCTTGTTCAGTGGTAACCATGGAGGACAAACAGTTGTGTCCTAGTTTATATGATGTGTCATTTCTACATGTACATTTGAATGTGGAATATAAATTTTAAATGAAACATGGAAGAAAACAGCTGATATTGTTGTTGTTTCTGTGGAGTTAGGTCACTCGATAGCTAGCTTAGTTAGCTAGCATGCTAACCGACCTAAACTGCTAGCCACGAATACAATGAGATATGTTTCCATACAAAGATGAGCTTTCAGAACTAGTCGCTTTCCTGGGCCTTGTCCATGCCCATATGCAACAACATGAGTAGCTTTGAACAACGTAACGGACTAACGTAACTATGGCGATTATAGTGTATTTGAAGCTAGTGTGTGTTTGAGATGTGTATTTGTATCCTTTGCTTTGTTTTTGTGTGTACACCATCTCTGCTATTTATCTGTTTATTAGGAATATATTTTATTCCTATTTTGTGCAACATGATAAAGCCAAAGACAAATTTCCAGAAATGGAAAATAAAGTTTTCTATTCTATTCTATTCTATTCTAACTTTCTGTAGGGGGGCTATTAGATGTGGACATTTGGTTCCTAGCATCACCACTGTGAGTTATTCAGACTCTGTAAGTTTCTCTGGAACAGAGCCCCACACCAACCCCAAACTAATTTAATTATTAATTAATACTAATTCATTATTATTAATTGAAAATTTGGTGACATTACCGCCTAAAAAGGAAAAACCATCCTGCCCCGAATTCTAATACGGTGCAACCGCACAATCTCAGTCTACTTATCTTTGTTAAAAAGTCTTATCACGGAGAGTTTTATGGTTAACAGTGTTACTGGCTGCAGGCAGACTAAACAGGAGGATCAATAAGAGGGCCTGAAAGAAGACGACTCTGTTTGCGTAATTTAAACCTAGAACTAGCTGAGAAGTTAGCAAACAGCAGAACACACATCCAGCACATTTTTTTAGAAGGCCAGACCCTTTGGTGGCAAGACGTGAAGTAAAAACAGAAACTGGCTGTGGTTGATTAGGACACGCCGAACCCTGAAGAATGCTGAATCTGTGGATTAGAAACTCAAGCCTCTGAAAAAGGCTGCTGGAACATCCTCACAGCCAGGTGGGCTTGAGTGCAGTTTGTGTTTCTTATTCTTTCAGAAAGAAACAAAACGTTCTGTCCTCGACAGCAGCGTATCGTGGGGTACACTACGTCAGCCCTTTATCAAAGCACTTTGTTAAGGCGGGGCTGTTTTCTCGAAACCACCTTAAAACATGACCATGAATAATTTCACTGTCATAATCTGCCATAATCCTGTTTGGCTGGAGGTACAGTATATTCCTGTAGTTTAGTAGATCGTTGTGTTGCATGTCAGAGTAAAATTATACATGTAATTTCAATATACGTTTTTTATTTGGTCATTTTTACTCCAGTTCTCAGTACTGCAGTGTGTCCCCATCTCTGTTCCTCATTACTGAGATACTTTTTTAATTGTCCATGTCCATGTAGACATGCATGGGGGACAGGATGTATGTTCATTGTTAATCCTAAATAGTTAGGTTATGAATAGTTATAAAAGAAATATGTATCTTCTGGAATCTGGAATTTGAATTGTCTCTTAATCTGAAACACGTTATTTAGTGTCTCAGGTAAACAGTGTCTTATATCACATGACAGGATTTCATACATATAAGAGTAAATCTCAGGAACAACGCATGCAGGACTTACTATTACTACAGAAGGGTAGGACTGGGATTTTCCAGTGAAGGCTTAGGTGTGATGGTATCCCTTTCAGGAGCTTTGTATTCCCCATTTAAACTGCACTGTCACTCGACCTGACTTGTCTTGTTGACCAACCAGAGGCTGTGTTCCTGACATGTCAACCAATCAGAGTCTGTGTTCCTGATATGTCATCCAGTCAGAGGCTGTGTTCCTGACATGTCAACCAACCAGAGTCTGTGTTCCTGATATGTCAACCAATTGGAGTCTGTGTTCCTGATATGTCATCCAGTCAGAGGCTGTGTTCCTGACTTGTCAACCAGTCAGAGGCTGTGTTCCTGACATGTCAACCAATCAGAGGCTGTGTTCCTGACATGTCAACCAATCAGAGGCTGTGTTCCTGACATGTCAACCAATCAGAGGCTGTGTTCCTGACATGTCAACCAATCAGAGTCTGTGTTCCTGATATGTCATCCAGTCAGAGGCTGTGTTCCTGACTTGTCAACCAGTCAGAGGCTGTGTTCCTGACTTGTCGAACAACCAGAGGCTGTGTTCCTGACATGTCAACCAATCAGAGGCTGTGTTCCTGACATGTCAACCAATCAGAGGCTGTGTTCCTGACATGTCAACCAATCAGAGGCTGTGTTCCTGACATGTCAACCAATCAGAGGCTGTGTTCCTGACATGTCACAAATCAAAGGCTGTGTTCCTGACTTGTCAACCACTCAGAGGCTGTGTTCCTGAATTGTCGAACAATCAGAGGATGTGTTTCTGACATGTTAATCAATCAGAAGCTATATTATGACTTCTGCCCAATCAAAGGCCGTGTTCCTGACTTGTCAACCAATCAAAGGCTGTGTTCCTGACTTGTCAACCAGTCAGAGGCTGTGTTCCTGACTTGTCAACCAATCTGAGGCTGTGTTCCTGACTTGTCAACCAGTCAGAGGCTGTGTTCCTGACTTTTCAACCAATTGGAGGCTGTGTTCCTGACTTGTCAACCAGTCAGAGGCTGTGTTCCCGACTTGTCTACATTATAGCTGCTTCATTCCTAACTTCTCAACCACTTAGAGGCTACATTTCAGAAATGTTAACCAATCAGAGGCTGTGTTCTTCACATATCGACCAATTAGAGGCTGTGTTCCTCTGAGCTCATGGCGAGTATTAGACTCTAACCTTCCTATACTAGCTGGGAAACATTATTCAACGGAAGACTAAGCACAGTTGTAAGTCAATCTGGATAAGACCATCTACTAAATGCCTTGAAGGTCAATCTAAATGTTCCTGACTTGCTGGCCAATCAGAGACTGTGTTTGAGAATTGTTGTCCAATCAGAGGTTGTTTTCCTGGCTTGCCAACCAATTAGAGGCTGTGTTCCTGACTAGTCAACAACAATGCCCTTCCAGCCAAGATGAAAGTAAGTCTGTAGCACTCAGTGCTGCCGAGGCTTATTCTTTTATGTGCAATGTTTAATGTTAAATATGACATCATCAACCTGAGAGGTAAATTTCTGAAAGCCTGTCACAGTTATCACATAATCGCCTGGTCATGATCATATAAGCTTACACTGAGGCCCACGTGGCCTGTTACAGGCATCCAGTACCTGGGACCTTATGTACAGCACACATTCACCAGCAGCCACTCTACACCTCATTCACCCTGCCATGCTTCAAGCTAGGCAGTGTCACCACAAGGTTAAGAGTGGACCACCACTAACAGCTAGTGGAAAAACAAAGTACAAAGTACCTTTAAGTGCCTTTAAAGATTGGTGGTGAGCCAGGTGTGTTTTATTGATGTGTCTTGATATGGCCTTTAGAGGGCAGCAGTGAGTACAATAGCGTCACCGCTCCCATCTGAAACTAAGACTGAAGAAGGAGGACACAGTGTTCTCTGGTACAACATGCTTTGGTGCTGCTCTGTAACCGAATCCCTGAACTTCCAAATCCCACACGCCCTCTGCCTGTTTAAAATTCCCTAGCAGGAGAGAGGGGGAAGAAAAGGGGGCCTTTAGACTAAAGGATGTGTGGTGATGGGAGGGGGTTAAGTTGGACCAGGCAGAGGCGTTATGCAACCTCATTGTAAGGGCCCTGTGGGTGAGAATGTAAACAAGGCACAGCATGGTATGGGTTTACTTTCAACAGACACCAGAATGCTAAAACATATCTCTTTCTAAAACCAGCTGTTACAAACGTAAATTAATTCTGTAGAATTCTACAGATTTAAAGGAAGCATGTATTTAAAGAAGCAGTGTGTAAGATTTAGGGGAATCTATTATCTGAAATGGAATAATGGTAGGACATTTTAACAAGGGTTCTTCTTTTTTCTTTGTCTTCCGGTTGGAGTTATAGCACCGTCAATCTCAAACTACCTCTTAAAGACTTGAAATGTTAAAGTCATTCTCTACATGTGGTTTCTTTGTTCTAGGCTGCTGTAGAAATTTCTATTCCACATCTCACCCTATACAGAGTAGAAGGTCTCATCCTAAGCGTATAAAAGACAGCAGCTTATAGTACCAGGCACACACACAAAAAATATATTTAAATTAAATTTAAAGAATGCATACCGCTCCTTTAATTTACAGGGCTTGCTATTGAGATATTCTCTAATGCTGCTTTTCTGTTGAATCTAATTGGTAGTAAATGCAGTTCTATCAGCAGTGAGGTTGTTACACAGGGTTTTTCTCAGAGCCTTACAGAGAAGTGTTCACTATCACTGGCAAGACTTTATCTTACTATCAAAGTGTTTATTGTAAACAGTGCAGTCTGACGAGAACAAATCTCACCTGAGATTTCTTATCACGGCCTTTTAGCTCAGGATGCCTTTATGGCGTTTGTATAAAAATGCTATCAAACCAAAGTCTGTTCAAGTGGGGCACTTAAAACCATGTCTCATGCCAAAGAACCATGGGGAGAAAACCCCAACTGATCACATACCGCCATAAAACAGGCAGCAAAGCAATATAATCCTGATCCAGAGAGCTGCAGGTGATATAGCCGCACGTCAGACGGAGTGTTATATGAATGCTGTGTACAAAACAGGTGAAATAGATCTGGGCTAATTCCACTTTACATACCAAATATAAACCTACTGACCGAGAAAAGTATGACCCAAACATCCAGAGCTTACACGGAGGCCCATGCGGACATTCAGTACATACAGTCTGGGACTTAACATACAGCATACATTCACCAGCAGCCACTTTACACCTCTTTCAAACCTTCCAGCTAGGCACCACAAGGTTAAATGTGGAGCAACACTAATAAAGTGGTCAGTGAACAGAAGTACAAGGTGGGTGTTTCTAATAAAGTGGCCAGTGAGTAGAAGTACAAGGTGGGTGTTTCTAATAAAGTGGCCAGTGAGTAGAAGTACAAGGCAGGTGTTTCTAATAAAGTGGCCAGTGTGTGAAGTACAAGGTAGGTGTTTCCAATAAAGTGGCCAGTGAGTAGAAGTGCAAGGCAGGTGTTTCCAATAAAGTGGCCAGTGAGTAGAAGTGCAAGGCAGGTGTTTCCAATAAAGTGGCCAGTGAGTGGAAGTACAAGGTAGGTGTTCCTAATAAAGTGGCCAGTGTGTAGAAGTACAAGGTAGGTGTTTCCAATAAAGTGGCCAGTGAGTAGAAGTACAAGGCAGGTGTTTCTAATAAAGTGGCCAGTGTGTGAAGTACAAGGTAGGTGTTTCCAATAAAGTGGCCAGTGAGTAGAAGTGCAAGGCAGGTGTTTCTAATAAAGTGGCCAGTGAGTAGAAGTACAAGGTAGGTGTTTCCAATAAAGTGGCCAGTGAGTAGAAGTACAAGTTGGGTGTTTCCAATAAAGTGGCCAGTGAGTAGAAGTACAAGTTGGGTGTTTCTAATAAAGTGGCCAGTGAGTAGAAGTACAAGGCAGGTGTTTTCAATAAAGTGGCCAGTGAGTGGAAGTACAAGGTAAGTGTTTCTAATAAAGTGGCCAGTGAGTGTAAGTACAAGGTAGGTGTTTCTAATAAAGTGGCCAGTGAGTGAAAGTACAGGGTATGTGTTTCCAATAAAGTGGCCAGTGAGTGTAAGTACAAGGTAGGTGTTTCTAATAAAGTGGCCAGTGTGTGAAGTACACGGTAAGTGTTTCTAATAAATTGGCCAGTGTGTGAAGTACAGGGTATGTGTTTCCAACAAAGTGGCCAGTGAGTGGAAGTACAAGGCAGGTGTTTCCAATAAAGTGGCCAGTGAGTGAAAGTACAAGCTGAGTGTTTCCAATAAAGTGGCCAGTGAGTGAAAGTACAAGCTGAGTGTTTCCAATAAAGTGGCCAGTGTGTGAAAGTACAAGCTGAGTGTTTCCAATAAAGTGGCCAGTGTGTGAAGGAAGTGCCAGTAAGTTTCTTTGTGGACTATTTTGCCTCACAGCAGCCTGCTCGTATCCCTAAACCCCAAACTTGTTTAAACCACAGCGTCTCAGGCACCAGGCAGCGAATTCAGAACCACTTATATAATAACTTTCTGTGATGGAGCTTTAAGAGGAGTATATCTGGTTCCTATCTCCACCACTGAAAACCATTCTGACAGGCAGTCTCTCTAGAGCAGAGCATTCCACACTCTGTTTACCATAACCCTTTAACAATATGCACCATAATCATAATTCCCCTTTAACTTATTGAACTTCTGTTTCCTCCAGTGTTTTATTTCTGCTGGGTGTGTTTCCGAATGTCTGACTGGCAGATGTTTAATAGATTTAGTCTTGATGATATCACATGCCACACTTCTCTGTTCTCTGTTCTCCCGTGACGCACTGTTGGGTCACTGGATGTGTCTGTGTGTGTCGCTGGGTAACACTAAAGTCTACACGGAGGAAATTCTGCTTCTGTACCCTTGAGAAAATGAACATCAACAGCGTTTCCTTGAAGCACTGCGAAATCTCACAGTGCCGCCAGACAAAACACAGAGCTGATTATATGGTAATGATTACATACGGTATTTAGCAGTATATTCCAAGTTTCTGAGAATATACTAACATACAAAACACTAACAACTGTATACATTATAATCTCACAAAAGACCAGACAGCTATACATTAATATTAATACATGGAACACTCATCATCAAAAGAATAGCACCACCCTGAAGGAGGTGTGGCAATTCTATTGGGATGGAAGATAAAGGTTACCAGGAACCATAAATGATGATACATTTACACTGATATGGATATTTGTTCGTCATAACAAGCAGTCGTCATAATGGTCTGTGTGCATGCAGTTCTGCCAATGGTGCTGGCATTAACAGGATGATCCATGGAGGGCGTCACTCGCTGAAAGTTCGCTACCGTGGCCGCATGTCAGACAGTTCATCAGCTCTCTTTATTGGTTTGTGTAGGTGGTGGCCTCTTCTGTTCACTGTTGCCAACAGTGTGCTAAGGTAGTATCCAGAATACATTTACGGCATTTAGCTGACGTTCTTGTCCAGAGCGACTTACAAGGTTAATCATATTACAGGTGGGCCAATGTAGTGTTAGGAGTCTTGCCCAAGGACTCTTATTGGTGTAGCACAGCATAGTCACCTAGACCGGTATTCGAACCCCAGTCTCCCACATGTGGTGTTGGCTCTGGGGTGGGTAGTGGTCCTATCCACTGAGCTATACCAACCACTGAATACCAGTATGGCCTGCCATATGTTGATAAGACCATTCCCCGTCCCGGAGCGTTTTGATGTGTCTCCTGTTTGATTTGGTAATGAACGCTTATCCAAGGCATACTTTGCTTTCAAAGGACGCTACCAAGACAACAGCACGAGTCACAATGGAAAGCAGGTATTACCGGACCCCCGTATATATTCAGTCAGGTACAGCAATAAGGCTCGTCCTTGTGTACGCCAAGGGCGAAACTTATATCATTTGCATGTCTCACGATGTCAAACCCACCCACCAAGTTTCACCAAGCCACCCAGCTGCTGGTCCAGTCTCTGGTCATTTCAAGGCTGGACTACTGCAACTCGCTCCTGGTTGGTCTTCCTCTGCGGGCCATCAGGCCCTTGCAACTTGTTCAGAACGCTGCAGCCCGTCTCATCTTCAACCTTCCAAAGTTCACCCATGTCACTCCACTGCTGCGCTCTCTTCATTGGCTTCCTGTTGCTGCCTGCATCAGATTTAAAACTCTGATGCCTACAAAGCCAAGAATGGACCAGCGCCTCCCTCCTTATGGCAATGGTGAAGAGTCGAGCTGTACTTCGAGCCCTTCGTGCTTCAAGTACAGCTCGACTCGACCCACCATCCCTGAGGACTCACGGAAGACAAGCGTCCAGACTCTTCTCTGTCCTGGCTCCCAGATGGTGGAATGAACTCCCACTGGGCGTCAGAACAGCGGAGTCTCTCGCGGTCAACAAGCGCAGACTGAAGACCCATCTCTTCGTAATGCACTTAAGTGAGTGAGCTCTAGTAGACGTGTAAATTGTGTGTATTGTGTGGCAATTTAATGACCTTATTGTATTGCATTAATAATGACCTTTCTCTAGGTATCAACACTGACCCCCTGTTCGGGCAGTGTCTGAGCTCGTGGTGGGTTTTAGGCTCTAAACTTCCTCTACTAGCTGGAATATTATCCAGTGGAGCGCTAAGCACGGTTGTAAGTCGCTCTGGATAAGAGCGTCTGCTAAATGCCTTAAATGTAAATGTAAATTTAAGCTGCATTGGTATGTCCTGCCACCACCGCAGCCACCCCACCAATTTTTCAATTTTTTCCAGACATGAGAACATATTCTCTTTCCATTTCCTGTCACATTGTGGGGCAATAATGTCCATCATTACCACACTCAAAAATGACTGGTTCTAAGTTGTACTCAACTTTGATAATCAGAACCGTACCGTAGACTACATACTCAGAAACTAGTTAGTGTTAAGTGCGTAACTAGGACATCATTCTACAGTGTGTAGACTTTGTGTATGTGTCCACAGAGTAAGACTTCACAGTACAGTAAGCCATGTCCATAAACGCCTTCATTTATGGAATTAATTTACGACTGCATTGACCCGAAAGTCCAACATGGAGTAATGCAGGGATTGCCTCTGATATCACACCCAATGTAAAGTGTCCCCAACACCCTCTAGTTAACTCACCAGCTCGGCTAACAGTACGTGAAGTGCAGTTGTTAGTAAATAATGTTCATCGTCAGGCTTTTCAATAGGCGGTTCTGGATTGGCAGTTCAGGCAGCCATGTTGTACGTGTCACTTTCAGGATGTTCCTTGGTGATGTCATGTTGAAACAATTCTGGAAATCCCAGAAAAAGAAGAAGAAGCTGAATAGGGTAATATATTAACCCACAATGTTTACATACCCTTTGACTGTTGCCTAATACTCCCCACGCCTCCACCCATCCAACCCCAATACCATAACACACTCTGGATTTGGAACTTTACACTGGTAACAAACTGGATGGTCCCTCCTTATTGGGTCCAGAGAACACAATGTCCATTTGTTTCATAAATAAGATGATAGATAATCTCATTGGACCCCAAAACATGTTTCCACTGAGCGCCTGTCCATTTCAGAGGAGCACAAGCCCAGAGATGTCAGGAGTGTTCCTGGACATTGTTGTTATATGACGTCCCCTGGGAATGGTGTGGCAGGGGTGTAAAGAGGTATAAAGAGAAGGTGGCTTTTTTCATAAACACTTTACGACGTGCCCATATGCGTGTGTGCTCCGCACGTGTACTCATCTGCAAATAACAACTTGCACAGAAGACAGAAAAGGAAAATAGTAGGAGCAAGGGCTTCAGATAAAAAGAGGTTGGATAAAACAAGAGGTCAAACCAGACTGGACATTGGTGTGGAAGCTGAATCCCTGGAAAGTGAAGCCCAGGTTGTTTTTCTGTTGGAGAGGTAATTATCCAGTTGGTTTTGTTTATGGGGGAATCTGTCATTGTCATGTATTATGTAGCCAGTGAAGCTAGCTGCACGTGTAGCTGCCTTAGGTAGCGGTCCAACACTAATGCTATCTGAGCTGTAAGTGTAAACTGACTAGCTGTGTTTATCTTGCAGGTAATCTGTGTGTGTATATGCTGGATGAGGTCTGCATTGTAGCTCTGGGGAGCGTTGTTTGATGGTATTGTGGCACATGTAAGCCGTTGCACATTTTTCGGTCTGAAAAGGAAGTAAATGTTTATGTTAATAGCTGTATTGTGTTTACTTTTACAAGGGCTTTTATGTTGAAGACACAGAATATGGGTGGGTTTTCCGAGACCAGGGTGGGCTTAGTGTTTACATTGCTTTGATTGTCACAATTTTGTCAACTTTTGTACAGCTTTGCTGCAACACTGTCAAAAGGAGGCTCTGTTTATGTTGCTACATGGCTGTCACAATGTAGTCACAACCTTGTCTCCATGTGGCATTTTGACAAGCTTTGGGCAAATTAGCTAAATTCCATGGTTCCATGCAGAACATGGAGCTAATAAAGGATACTAGGAGGTTGTCACTAGGTTGTCGTTATGTTCTCAGAACGTTCCAAGGAAGGAATTTCAGTGTAATCATTATTTCAACTGTTGGACAGTTTTAAACCAGAACTTTATAAAGGGCTCGGCCTTTCTTGAACATTTTAGAACATTGCTGGACTTGCCAACTTCTTTGCATCACGTTGTCGGCTGAAATCACAGGAAGTTCATAAGACAACACATTAAACTACAGGTTTAATAAAGCTCCATGTGGATTTACTGGTTACTGTGATTTAAAATTACTTATATCTATGAAACATTCGGTGGAACTGAGGTTTGTATTTGGTCTCTGGTTCTCACCTGTAAGGCCATGTTTCTACTCTACAATACACCTGTTCACCTTTAAAGAGTCAAGCTATTAAGTGGTTGGTGTAGCTTAGCGGATAACACCACTGCCCGCCAGTGAGCCACCACCACATATGGGAGACTAGGGTTCGAATCCCAGTCTGGGTGACTATGCTGTGCTATACCAACAAGAGTCTTTGGGCAAGACTCCTAACACTACACTGGGCCACCTGTAATATGAATACCCTTGTAAGTCGTTCTGGATAAGACCGTCAGCTAAATGCCGTAAATGTATTCCCCCAGGGCTAAGCCACTCTACCCTGGCCCCTCTGGAAGGCCAATGTGGGCTTAGCCTGTAGTGTAACTACTGCCACCGACAGGTCAGAGGTAGCACCAGCACGAAAGCTGAATTATGAAATTGGGAACAGATTTTCCGTTGCGGTGGATCCTGTTTTTACCGGGACATGTAAAATACTCCAGGGCCAGTTATATTCAGGATTAAAGGTCTTGGCACTTACAGCGCTTGGACAAATCAGAAGCAGGCTTTATGATGTTTTTGGTGTCGGACCATTTGGAACACATCACGTTTCATGTGATTGGATATCCATCATAAACTTACATGCTGTGGTACAACTAGTCTTGGTGGACCTGGCTAGGTCAAGTTACCAGAGGAGATGTCAGTCTGTGGCTTGGATACCACACCCAGCATGCTTTGCCCTTATAGGTACTTCCTTTTGATATCCGAATCCTGCCATAGAAGTCAGCTGTAAAATGGTGTAACCTACATTTGATACGCTGCTTTAGTGCTTTATTAATCATCTGCCAAGGTTTGGATCCTTACCAGAAGGAAGTAGTCAATGTACAAACAGACTGACGTCTAGACGAGGTGTGGCATCAGGTCTTTGGCCATGGACTGTCTTTCTTCTTTTTCTTTTTTCTTTTCTTTTTCTCATTCTTCTGGTAAACTTCTAAATGAATTAACTTCGTAGCTAATATCATAGATAGCTCATTAACTGGCTGGCAATGGTGCAGAGTTAAACAGAAAGCTTTCAGCTATGTAGCGTAGCACCATCGTTATGAGACAGACATTGTACACTATGTGTCCAAGTACCTAGACAGCCCTTCTAAAGACTGAAATCAGCTGCCCTCCACCTGAGCACATGCACCTGAGTGTCACTACACCTGTCATAAACATCCTGATTCTCCTCATACAGCGGTGCAGCACTACCTTCTAGACCGGCATCGCCCAAAGTTGGCCTGTGAGGGCGTTTGATTTGGCCCGGCAGAAACTAATCCAGTTCTCATTTTCCTTTGAATTCATGATCTGAAACTAGAAGGCTCCATGCGTCACTCTGGCATTTGTACATGCAGTACTTTCATTGTTAATGGTGTCACTGCAGATATATGTTACAGACCAATTCAGAGTTTCTCAACCCCTGGGCCACAGTCACCGCATGGGCCATGAAGTACACTCTAATGGTCTGTGGGAATGTAATCAGGTGTAGGGAGTAGTTTGTAGTGGGCCTGAACCGTCATTCACAGTGTAACCCTGTTAGAGTACAGTATATTAATATAGATATATGCATATTAATGTAGCAGGCTAATGAAACATCTTCAGATTGAGACAACATAGCCACTGGCTAGCCACTGAGGTTTCTAGGGCTACCTTCACAGCTCCTCTGTTTGAATTTGGACATACCATAATTATTCTTTAACCAGATTTCTTGGGCAGATTTTTCAGAAGTTCAAATTTCTATATTCTGGTAGGTCACTATCCTTTTCAGTTATTATCAGGTGGGCCTTGGGGCAGACCCCTGCACTTATACATCCCCCATAGCCTGAGGTAACCTAAAATCTCATTTTGATTTCCGAATAAATGAAATGTTCTAGATGGAAAAATCTGTTTTACTCTAAAATCCTTTGATCTATTGAACGTAGTGAGGGTGAAACAGGGGTCTTTAGGTCAGTGCATTTAGATAGCCTTTCTTACTGTAGTAGAACCATAAAACACAGCTCAGCTGAGTCTCATGAGATTCAGTTTATTAGCGCCACTTACCATGCACAGCTGAGGCCTTGACACACACCTAGGCTAAAGGTCTTCACACGTCTGATGTCTTCGTTTCTTTCGGCAGGTCATTTAGAGGCATGTACATTTTTCACAGAGAGGTCACTTTAATATAATCATATTTCAGCCTTAATTTCCCATATTCGATATCCAGTGGGGCGAACGATTACATGCAAGGTCTCTTTAAAGAGTCTGGAAGATCCCAGAAATCAGTGCACCGAGTTTTGGAAGCTTGATGAGCCGTTATTTTGAAGTGTATATATTGACACTGTATATACACTCATTATTAAAGAATAGCTGCACCCAGAAGGACGTGTGGGATTGCTGGGAAGGATGTTAAAGGTTACCAGGTTAAAGGTTATCATGTATTGCATGATGATAAATTTAGACTAATATGGCCAATATATATTGAGCTACACATACAGAAGTAGTATTTCTCGGTATGGTGTTGGGCTGCCACGCTTGACCTGCCTATAGAAATGGATACATTGAATTGAACTGAATTGAACTGAATTGAACTGAATTGAATTGAACTGAATTGAACTGAATTGAACTGAATTGAATTGAATTGAATTGAATTGCTAATGCAACATGCCAGACATCTCAGCATGGAGTTGTAGAGGTTCCTAATGGTGTCCTGTGATAATCCATCCCATGCAGTTTAAACGTTGCCACACAGTTTCTGCAGATGTTACAGTTGGGGTGGAGGTGGAGCGACACCTCTTGACGCTGACCAAAGTGACACCACGAAACAAAAGTGGGACTCGTCAGTGAAGATGACTCGTTGTCATTCTGAGTCACTCCAGGGCAGTTTGGCATGACACTATTACGCTGGCGTTGTGTTAAGGGCAGTCATCATAATAATTTACATTTACATTTAAGGCATTTAGCAGACGCTCTTATCCAGAGCGACTTACAACCGTGCTTAGTGTTCCATTGGATAATATTCCAGCTAGTAGAGGAAGTTTAGAGCCTAAAACTCACCACGAGCTCAGACACTGCCTGAACAGGGGGCCAGTGCTGGTACTTGAGTGATTTGCAAGTCTCACCATGTCAAACCTACCCACCAAGTATCATAATGGTCTGCATGCATAGTCCTACATCATGCAGTCATCTGCCAGTGGTGCTGGCACTAACAAGATGACTCATGGAGGGCAGCACTGTTCACTGAATGTCTGCAGTCATGGCTGTTGGGTCAATCAAGTACAATATAACCTGTCACATGCATGGCGGAGCGTGAAACTTGGGTGATTTGCAAGTCTCACCATGTTAAACCTTCCCACCAAGTGTCATTCCTGTTGGTTGGCTCCTTCTGGGTCCAGCTATTTATGCAACTATTCTTTTGATGTTGAGTATATAGATGCCATGTGCAGTTTGGAGTTTGATGGTCTTCACATATGGCGGTCGACTTGCTGCAGGTGTACATAGGCCATAATTGCCAGAAAATCAGATCTTACATGTAGAAAAAACATCAAAGGAACCAAGTACAAGAGAAGATTTGATTTGAACATTAATGCTCCTCTTTGATCTTCTTCTTCCGTGGATGGGTCCAGCTGGGCTTCCTGTAAGACGGCTATGAAAAGTGTGTAAAAGGATAATTCAGAAGAAGATTCGCTCCACCATGGGCAATATGAGGATGCATTATCAATATCATGGTACATTACAGTGCTGCCTCAGGGAAGTGAACCCCTTTATCGTTTGGTGAATTTCTACATAAATGAGACCTAAAATATGATCCGACCTTGTAATTTATGTAAGGCGCTTATCCTTTTGGGTCTAGGAGGGTGCCAAAGCCTATCCCATTAGGCAAATGGCAGGAAACACCCTGGACAGGCCGCCAGTCCATTACAGGGTAGGTACATTCACTCACATACTCACACCTATAGGGGCAATTTAGCATCTCCAGTTCATCTCACCACATGTTTTTGGACTGTGGAAGAAAACCCATCCAGACGTAAGGAGAACATCCAAACTCCACACAGAGCAGACCCCAGACACCCCAGCCAGGATGTGAACCCAGGCTCTCCATGCTGCTGAATTATACAACCAATCCTATACTTTCCAGTCATTTATTGAACTAAGTGTTCCAGCCTTAATGTACTGTTTACCCTCTGCTTTCAGGAACTGGTGACCATGTTGAGCAGCAATGACTTCAACCAACCAGTTCCAATAAGTGTAGATCAGCCCTGTATACTGACTTGAAGGAATCTTGGTCCATTTCTACTTATAGTGCTGCTTTAACTGCTGTTAGTGGGCTTTCTTGTATGAACGCCTCAACAGTTCTTCTGCTTTAACCATTCTGTAACCATCAGCTGTTGGGGTTCAGTTCACGAATGGATGCCCCAACATTCTCTGGATACAATCCAGAATTCATAGCTCCAGCAACAAATGATGGAAAACTGCCCTGGACCAATAACGGCAAAACAGCTCCACATCATGATACTGCCACCAGCATGTTTCCAAGTTGGAATGCAGCATTCAGTTTCGCCATAATAACATTTGTCAATTAGGCCGGAAGGATCCCTGTTTTGCCTTATCGGTCCACATAGCATTATTTCAGTAGTCTTCAAGCCCATCCATGTGATCGTTAGGAAACTTTAACCAGGCAGAAATGGCTTTCCTGGGCATAAGTGACGACGATGGTGGATTTATGATCACTGACATTAGTAAGAGAGTCTAGGGACCCCTAGGCCTCCCAGAATATTCTACACCTCTAGGAGCATCTTGTTGGATGACCACTTCTGGAAAGGGTAAAAATGCTAGTATATTCGGTGCATACTTTCTCCATTTGTACACTCCCTGTCTGAAAGTGGATTCCAAACTCGCCATAAATCGTCAGGTGGCTCTTTAAGTAAAATGGTGGGAGCCATTGTTCCTCAAGAACAATGGAC
>JAMWET010002169.1:0-27500 GCA_024036415.1 Prochilodus magdalenae | reverse complement strand
ACTTCCTGTGTGGTTTTATGTATACAGTCACAATGTGCTTTAACATGGTCATTGTGTTTTTATCCCATAGAAATAAACAGGCTGTTTTTGTTACTGTGCCTAGGCTGACATACGTCATTCAAAAAGACTTCCCTCTCTGAAACACTCCTTATACACTCATTCTCATATAATAGCTGCACCCAGAAGGCAGTGTAGGATAGCGGTGCTATTGACAAGGAAGATAAAGGTCACCAGGAACAATAAATGATGATACATTTAGACTGATATGGGGAATATTTATTGAGCTACACATACAGAAGTAGTAGCGACTCTCAGTGTGACATTTTACCGTCATGTTTGCTAATGCAACAGGCTAGATGTCTCTTCATGGAGTTGTAGAGGTTCCTAATGGTGTCCTGGTAATCCATCCCATCCACACAGTTCCTGCAGATTGTGCGGTAGGGGTGGAGGTGAAGTGAGTATTGTAATTAATTGAGTAATGTAGTAACGTACAGATGTAGTTAGCAGTAATTCTTGACAAAAATACATAAAGAATTACCGCCTATGAAGGTGGCGCAAACATGATGTCACGGCTGAGGAGTGATTATTAGAAAGTCAGTAAGACTAATCTTTTGCGCAGCTGTCTGTCTGTTCACAGGCTTACACTAGCAAAGAGCAGAGAGCAGTCTGAGCAAGATGAGGTCACCTCCTTTCTATAGTATAATACAGTACTTGTGACACATGTGGGAAAAAAAGGAACTGAAAAAAAAGAAACAAAAATGTTCTTTTCCACTTTAATATTGTTGTTAGGAGTTTCTTTCTATACATGATCTATTACTGGGTTTTCGATTGGTTGTGCCTATGTGATCGATGTGCGATTGGTTTGGACTGAGCGAGGGGACCGGTATAGCGCGCGCTGGGCTTGCGTTACTCAAAGTAATGCAGGTGTGAGCAGTACTCAGCGTCGTGTTTGCGTCTGCAATTATTCTTTATTCTTCCCTCTCTCAGGGGCGTAACATACTCAGCAGCAAATTCAACCAGAACATTCATGGATAGGAATCAGTGCTTTTACATATGGGCCTGTGGCGGGTTTGTAACACCACTGCCACAACCCAAATGGCATTTAAAGCGATATTGTAAAAAAGGCTTCACATTTGGACTCTACAGCAGCTTCAACAGGTTCTAGGCCCATTCTGATATCTACCATAGACTGGTCACAGACCCCATTAGCATTACCCATTGTACATTCTGCACTTGTTTCAGACTGGCCTGTATCTGTTATGTGTAGTGCTCTGTAATGTACTGGTGTTGTGTGTCTGTGGCCTGAGGAAGGCTGTTTAGTTTCAATGTATGCAAGTTATATTGAGGGATGACCATAAAGACCACTTGACTTGACACTTGACTTGACAGTTCCTTAACCTGTTTGGACAGTGTCAGCTTGTACAGTCATAAAGGGCCCTAAGCTGTTCTGCCATTATCTTTTACAGTCCCTTAAAAATTATGTCAGGACAAAGACTAAAATGCTGATGCACACTTGTTGCATGATGCAGCACTGGCCAAGTGCTTATCACTGCAGTCTAACAGCAGAAGCCCTGCACTCGCCCTTTTTAAACCCATAACTGCCCTTTGCCTTGCTCTTGGACATTATCTTCTGTTGGCTAGTACAGTTGCTGTACATTTAAGTAGGATCAGTGACTTAATCTGCTAAGCTAAGCTGGTTTATGAGGGGACTATGCTATTGTCTAGCAGGGATGCTAATATGAATGACAACAAATAGAAGTCGCTGGCAATTAATTACCATGACTTCACTTGCTTACTTCTAATGGTTGTTCACTTTTATTCATTTCTAGCAACATGGCCCAGATAGCTGGCTTTCTTACATGGGTGTTAGACGACTGCCAAACAGGTATTAGCTGGCCTGTATTTATGGGGCAACACTGGCATAAATGGTGTGGTTGGGCCAGATTCGGGCCAGATCCATTGCTGCTACTATGTGTCACATCTGGGCCAAGTACCCAGCCATATTGGCCCAGAACAAAAACAAGGACGATTTATGCTAACTATGGTTATTCTGACCGGTTAGTGAATTATAGCAGACAAGTTTTGGCTAGCAGTCCGTTTTTGGCTTTCCTACATAAGTGTTGGTGGACTATCAAGCAGATATCAGGAATTCGGGCCAGATTTATGGGGCTGTATTATGCCAAATTTTGTCCAAATCCATTAATTCTCCTGAGTGCCAGATCTGGGATGAGTACCCAGCCATAGTGGGCAAGAGAAAAACCAATGCCAAATTATGCTAACTGCGGTGTTTCTGACTGGGTTGCGTATGCACACACTACAAATGAGGAACCTTTTTGTTTCCATCAGCACAGGAAAAGTGAGCCACGCTGAAATAAGCTTCCAGTCTGTGCTTTTTGTTCCAGCCAAGGAAGGAAACTGTCCTGCAGATCAGCTGAAAGGCTAGCACTGGGTGAACCTGGACATCAGATCACGTGTTATGCTCTCAAACAATTCTCTTTGTTCTGTCAACAGCAGGATGCTAGGTTGCTAGCAAAGCTGTTAGCAAAGTTAGCAAACACCTAATCTATCAATATCAAATCTTAGTTCTAGGCATTATCTGTTGGTTAACTTGGCTAAAGACTAATGTGTGCTAGCTTCACTGGCTCTCGCTCTGTAGATTTCTTTTTAGCAACATTAGCTTGTATTTCTTGGTTTGGCTTATGCTTTTAGCTGTCCAGTATTCAAAGTATGGGTGGTTTTCTTGTCTAAAAAAGGCAAGGATCCTGGGTCAGAGAGTTTGCTGGGTTTTATGAGTGCTAATTGTTCCTCTGAACTGTCTCTTGTGTGACTGATTATAATAAGGCTAGCTTTTTACAGCCTTGTTGGTGGAAAAAAAAGAGACTGCCATAAACCAGTACACGCAGAGTGTGGAACGGGACAATGTCCTCTAAATGAAAGAGCTCTGCTGTGTTTAAAGCATGTCCTCTGGCTGTTCCTCTGGTGAGATTTCTGGTGAGATAAATGGTTATATAATCATGTGTAAGGCTGGGTCTAACCTGTGCATGTCTGTGGTTATAACTGCACCGTGTGAGTCCTCTTCTTCTCCTAACCTGAGTGGAAATGTCTGGGGACAAAGTAATGAGGCTTGAACACATACATACACATGGATTGCCCTCCAGTGGTTAAGAGGGAGAGTGATAGCACCTTTGTCTGGTGTACTGAAGGTTGGAGAGAACCCCTTTGGACTCAAGGCTTATTATTAATTTTAAAGGGCACATGTCCTAAAATTTGAAAAACTTTATTTTTCAGTGCAAGTGACAATCATAACATTATTATGGTGGTATGAAGCAAAAACATGTAATTTACTTTACATGACATACTTTACATTTTCCAACCTCTCTCAATCCCTTAGAATTTGTTACTGTTACTGTACTGTATATCATAGTATATTGGTATACTGTGATGTATGTAAATGAGTCTTTGTTCTGATTGGCTGGTTGGCTGTCCCAAGGATAACATGTATCTCCATTTGTTGTCAATTGGTATTTTTAGCCATCGTTTGTACACAGCAGCTGCTGTTTACATTGAGTGATGATTTCATAAAGAATAAACAGAAAATGGCCTAAAATTGCTTAGAAAAAACATCTGGTTCCATTGACTTTACACTAAAATGAAATCAGGTTTTTGCCCTCTCCTGTAAAGTTAGCATTTTGGAGGCACTGGTTTTCCTTTGGACAGCGACAATGTGTTTATGTTGCTTTTTATGGGTTCACAGAAACAGTTCATTCAAACCAGACATCTTAATTTTTATATATGCACCCTGCATGGTCTGGGGAGTGAACTAGAGGTTAAGGACTCATAAGAGTACAATCATTGACAGCAGTAAAGCAAGTCAGGTAACTAGCAAAATACTATTGTTAACTAACAAAACTATTACAATGTTTTCATGCACAGCTCTTGTCCCAGAGGTCTGTTATCCTGCACAGTTTGCTAATTTACCTGGTCAGATACAACGGCTACACTCATCTGCTGATTGCCAGGTACTCATCAGGTGATTGCCAGTCGGTGTATTTAAGCAGGGCAAGCCACCAAACTGTGCTGAATACTGACCCTCCAAGACTGGCGTTACATACTCCTGTTTCAATGCAACGTATGTTATTTTTACCACACAAGTTGTGTGTGCCACACACAACTACATTCTTCAGTTTACATTCCCAAGTTTCTTGGGACTTTCTGGATAGCACAACAGGCTAGCTAACAAAACGCTATAATTAGCTAAAGGAACGGCTCTAATGTATAGTTTTAATGCACTGTAAGTAATCCTACTTTTTACTTTCCCTATAATGTGTTCTCTGCACACTTCGACTCTGACTCACATATATATGCTTAATTGAGGATAACTGAGGACATTTCATTCACGCTAACCTATGTAGCATGCATAGGCTAACAACATGCTTGTTGTACATTGATCTGTGTTGACAAGCTCACCAGTGGCCTTATAATGTGAGCTCTGCCTTCACAAGGTTTGTTGGCTTGTTGCTTTGTTCTCACCCTTGGAGGTCTAGTTACATTCCCACCCACATTTAGGGAATATTTTTTAAGGTTGTGCCCAGACATTCCTGTTACAAGATCCGATGAGACTCGATACTACCAAAAGGGCGAAGGCCAGCATAAGCTTCCTTGTGAAGATGAACTGGATAGCTCCATATGCGTGGAGGAGAGCCTTAACTGAAAACAGTGTTATGCTAGCTAACAGATACCTGTACTGGTTAGCATCAAGTGTTGGGGTTGATGACCACTCTACCCACTTGGACTCCTTAACATGGATGGCTGTGGCATCACTAAGGATTGAAGCTTGCTTGTCGGGCCACTACTAAAGACAGTTGTGCCACTTAGAAGCCCTGGTATTTCTTAAAAAGCATTGATGTTAAGCTTTCCTTTCGTCCCGCTAAGCTTATGTGCCATTATTAGCTTTTTAGGCTAACCGAATGTGGTGCTGTGGAACTGATAGATCCGGTTTAACTGGCAGAATGTAAAATAGATAATTGATGTCCAGGCTTGCTTGGATGAAGGAAGAGATGGAGTTAGGCATAAATTAATGAGGGATAATGTGTGTGGGAGAGAGGAGGTGAACTGTAGCCTCGCTCTTTATGGGAACAGGGTGCTTTTGTGCCTCCTGGCAGGACAAAAAGAAACACAGAACAAGCTGCTCTGTCCTACTCACCTTTTCCTGTGCTAATTCTCTTGTGTATAACCAGCAGCCTATCTCTTCGCCCCTTAGAGAGCCTTCATTGTATGCGAGGCACAAAGATGGCTGCTTCTCAGGACAAAGGCGGGCCAGTCTTCACTTCACCTGAGCTTGGTCCACATTACTCTAGCCTGGCAAGCCTCTGCTCTTTCATTCCTCTCTCTCTCTCTCTATCCTCATGTGTACCAGCTTTCACAAGTGTACCAGCCTGTTTCCTTTTCTAAACCCCTTTTGCTCATTTAGGTACTGACAATCAGGTCATGGACATCTCAGGTAGGTCACTGTTCTAATGGGATACTGTTGGCGTTGTACTTCTACTTGAACCCTCATACATCCCCCGTGGCCTAAACCCCCAGGAAAGGCTGCTTCTTACGTTTCATTTAATTGTGTCTTGTTTGTAGCTCACTGGAACCAGCAGGAATTTATTTTGTGGAAAGAGCAGGGAAACCTTAGCAACAACCCAGGATAGAAAAGCAACATCTTAGGAAAATATAGCAGCCTTCTGGTAAATGATGGGAATACACACTATATTGCTGAAAGTATTCGCTCATCTGGTTAAGGCTTGGGTGCAGCTGTTCAGCCATGGAAACCCTGTCCATGAAGATCCCGACGCACTGTTTATGAGCTTATCTGAAGGCCACATGAAGTTTGGAGGACTGTAGCAATTGACTCAAAATTGCTCACAAGTTTGGCCACCTCTGGGCACTGCGTGCCTCAGCATCTGCTGACCCCGCTCTGTCATGTAATGTGGTCTACCACTTCGTGGCACAGTTACTGTAGTTTCCAATTGCTTCCACACATAGAACGAGACATTTATTGCACTCTATTGGCTTTTCTCAATCTATGAATCCCATCACTCACACCCCACAGGTATTTAAAGCCCCATCATCCTTGTGCAGCGCCATCTGCAGGAGCCTAAATATACTACATCCTTAAACATGCAAAGGGAATCATGTTTTGTGCGGTGAGCTTATGCACACATGGCATCTCATACTTTTAAGAGTGAAACTAAGCTTCCCATAAAACTCTTGAATACATTTCAAAGAGAACATGTTGTGGTTGCATCCGTGGCTATGTTATAGGGTAACCAACTGTGCTGTAGTAATATAATACTGAAGGACATTTATACATCAAAAATTCATACAGTCATAACAAAATCATGTCTCAAACTGGCAAGGCTTGTGTCACGAGCATTAACGTACACTACCAATCAAAAGTTTGGAGTCTAAATGGATGTTGTTGGTTATCTGAAAGACTCTACAGGCTTACTTTTAACAATTCCAACTGATGAGACGTCTGAAACAATATATCCTGATTTGAAATATATACATATACCATATCGTCGCTGTCCAAAGAAAAACAGGTATCTCCAAAATGGCGACTTTCCAGGAGAGGCCAAAAACCTCATTTAATTTGAATGGAAGTCAATGGAATCAGACGTCTTACCAAGCAGTTTTGGGCCATTTCTGTTAGACCATTCTTAATGAAATTTCCATACAGTGTAAAGAGCAGCTCATTTGATCAAATGAGGCATAAAAGTAAAAATCAACAAAAATGGAGATACATGTTTTTCTTTGGACAGTGATGATATATACTCTTGAGGCATCACAGAATTATATTTCTGCTATATCTCCACCTCTTATATATATTTTGTTGCACAATTTAAAAGCTCTAGTTTCTAGTTACCCTTTTAGTTTAAGGAATATCCATGATGGACAGACCAATAGCTATCAGCCTCCATTGCAAGTTAAGAAAGCAGTTTTGTCCTACTGTAAAGTTCCATTTTGGAGTTTTTAAAGGTGGACTGCGTAATTCCATGAGTGGTAATGCAGTAAAGCATTCATCTAAAAATAAGGAGAACCTTCTATTAGTAGATATGTGTAAACTTTTGACTGGTAGTGTATTTGATTGTAGTGTTATGTTAGAATACACCCCCACACACACTTTAGGAACTCTGAATAGCTGGTATAGGTGCAGTGCAGTCTAGTTTAAAGCAGAAAATGTGACTTAATTGAGAAACACTGGTTAGTTCGGTGTCCCACAATTCAAAAGCCTTTTTTTCTATGTCATCCAAACGGTCTCATTGTTGATGAGACTACTTTTGTGCCCTGAGAGGAACGATGAGGCCCAAACCCCCTGACTTCCAATCCAAAAATCCATTGCTCAATGTTAATGAAGCTGAAGTCTTTTAATTGCAGTGTGTACAAAGGCTGCCTCATAGCCTCAAGTTTGTTATAAGGCCATTTGGAAGAAGTCCATGGCTTTGGTCAGTTGTGGGGAAAGTACACAAAGAAGGCTAAGTTAGCTGAGGCTTGTAATGTCCTTATATTCTCTTTTGGTTTATTCTGAATCTGAATTTAACAATTAACAGCACAAATTCTGTGATAATGTAAGTAGTATCTGGTCAGCAACAGTTATACACAGATACAGGGGTTGGACAATGAAACTGAAACACCTGTCATTTTAGTGTGGGAGGTCTCATGGCTAAATTGGACCAGCCTGGTGGCCAATCTTCATTAACTGCACATTGCACCAGTAAGAGCAGAGTGTGAAGGTTCAGTTAGCAGGTAAGAGCTCAGTTCTGCTCAAAATACTGCAATGCACACAACATTATGGGTGACATACCAGAGTTCAAAAGAGGACAAACTGTTGGTGCACGTCTTGCTGGCGCATCTGTGACCAAGACGGCAAGTCTTTGTGATGTATCAAGAGCCACGGTATCCAGGGTAATGTCAGCATACCACCAAGAAGGACGAACCTCCACCAGCATCACGTAGTGACCTGGCCACTATCCTGCAAGAAGAATGGCTTAAACTCCCTCTGACCACTGTGCAGGACGCAGTATGTGTCATTCCCAAGACCAACTGACGCTGTATTGGCCGCAAAAGGAGGCCCTACACCATACTGATAAATGATTGTGGTCTAACACCAGGTGTTTCAGTTTCATTGTCCAACCCCTGTATATTGGTTTGTTTTGGTTTTGGACTACAGTGTGCGAGAGGAACATGATATTACTGAAAAGTAATTTTTTCATTATAACTGAACATATAATTCACATACATTCAGTTTATACATTAACCTACATTACCAGTCAAAGGCTAGACACACACAACTAAACCCATGATGTTGGTTACCTTAGAAACTCTAAAGGTCTACACTTCCAACTGATGGGATGTCTGAAACACATATACTCTTGATGTTTCACAATATTATATTTCTTCATATTTGTTTACTTTGATGCATTATTTGAACATTGTTTTTACATAGTGTGTAAATGTCATGATGAATGGAACAACAGAAATTATTCAAAACCGCTTGAGAAAAAGTCTGGTTCCATTGACTTACATTCAAATGAATTCAGGGTTTGTCCTCTCCTGTGAAGCTACCATCGTCAGAAGTGGGTTTCCTAGCGAACTGGTCAAGAATGGCTGCAAAGCATGGGGTATCTTTTGTTGCAAAAAAAAACGCTCTACGTTTTTTTGGCGGTGTAAAAGCTGAAGTCTTACAAGGTAGTGAATTTTCATGATGGACAGACCAATAGAATTGGGTCCAAAACTGCTTGTGTAATAATTAACAAACTTAATGCTCACTAAGCTAACTGAAAAGCTGGGTTTATTAGGCAGATGTGTGAAGCTCCTCAACACACGACCAGGCCGAATTTTGGAAAAGGGCCGGGACAAAAGTCAAAAACCAAAAGCTGTGTCAAACCGGCAAACAGTATCAAAAGAGAAAAACCAAAAGAGAAAACCAAATACAAAAACATAGTCGAAACCAGGAAAACAAGCAAGATAACCGAAAGCGAGAATGCTCAGTGTGTACAGAGGAGCCATCCTTTGTAAGGAGGGACTGAAACGGGTCATATAAGCAAGCAGACTGATCACCATTAGGTGTGTGTAATTAGAATCAGGAGATTTTGAGGAAAAAACATGATTGGGCTTATTTTTTCACAGGGGTGGGGGTTATGGGAAATGAAGTTTTGGAGGTAGGAGGTGGAAGGAGAACCCGGAAGCGTGATAGTAAATAATCTTGTTATATCAGACTCCACTGAAAATTAATAAAGCTGTTTAATCCTCTGGTATATTTTTATTTTGGAGGTTTTTAGGGTGGACTGTGTAATTCCATGAGTGCTATCTTATAGTTTGATGTCTTTACTTGTATGTGTCTGCCTGTTACCGTGGCGTTGAGGTGTCTTCTCACAATGGAAGGATGTGGATGGAGGGGAGCTTGATGTTCTCCTCTCCCTCAAGGATGAAGTTTTAAGTGCTGTTAATCTGATAGAGAGATTTGGTGGTCTACAGGGTCCTCTCATGGTCTCTCTTGGGCTCTCATGGTCAGCTTTTCATCAATTTCCTGATTCCAGTTTTTGAAACTGTTAATTTATTTTTTTTACTCTGGTTTTCAGCTTCTTTAGGCAAATCTAGTATCTGAATAACTTATACCTAATGTCTGTTCTAAGAGGAGTTATAGATTTCAGACATCCATTTTCAGCTAATATGATTTACTATGAATGAGAGTGTTTTTATGTCCATAACCTTAAATAAAGGAACTGTGCCAGATGTCCAGTAGGAATGTACCATTTCTGTGAAAACAAATGTTGTAACTGCCCCTGAGAGCAGAAATATCATGCTACTTGTTTTCTTCGCAGAGGAGCAAAGGTCAGCTGCTGGAAAAGCCTCTGGTGTTAGCGGTCATCGTACACACGAGCTGGACGCTGCAGTTTTGGTCTCAGAACAAGACTTATTTATCCACAGCACCTGAATCCAAAGCAGAAAGCTGGAGCTCCAAATATCCGGCTGAACGTCCAGTTCTACCCGGAGGCAGCTGTGTGTGAGCTCTGGAGGAGAGAGAGAGGTTCTGGTTATTGAATTCATACTGGAACACACTTCAGAGCGTGCTTAAAGGGTGGAGCTTTGCTCAGACACCAACTTCACCATATGGATAAAACAGTAGCCTTGTGATTATATAGCTATATGCTAATTGTGATCCACCTTCAGATATGGAAAATATATATGTTGCAAAATACACCGGCTATGTGATGGTTAAAGGCTGGCCTGCGTTACTTTGGCCAAACTAATTAATTATTTAATGTTTAATGACATATGGCAACCAAATGGATATACAATATATACCCTATATACACATTCTGATCATAATATTATGACCTATTACCAAATAGTGGAAATAACCTCCCTTGGTTCAGACGACACTACTGAGATGTAGTGGCACCTGGTGTGTTCATGTAATTACACATGGCATCTGCAATGATTCCAAACCAGGTGTTGTCATCATATTTTGTTATGATCGTATGTGTGTGTGTGTATATATATATATATATATACAGTGAGGAAAATAAGTATTTGAACACCCTGCGACTTTGCAAGTTCTCACACTTAGAAATCTCATAGAGGGGTCTGAAATTTTCATCTACCATCCCAAAAACACCATCCCTACTGTGACGCATGGGGGTGGAAGCATCATGCTTTGTGAGTGTTCTTCTGCACATGGGACAGGACAACTGCACTGTATTAAGGAGAGGATGACCGGGGCCATGTACCAATGACCCAAAGCACACAGCCAGGATAACCAAGGAGTGGCTCTGTAAGAAGCATATCAAGGTTCTGGAGTGGCCTAGCCAGTCTCCAGACCTAAACCCTATAGAAAATGTTTGGAGGGAGCTCAAACTCCATGTTTCTCAGCGACAGCCTGATCTGGAGAAGATCTGTGTGGAGGAATGGGCCAGAATCCCTGCTGCAGTGTGTGCACACCTGGTGAAAAACTACAGGACCTCTGTAATTGCAAACAAAGGCTACTGTACCAAATATTAACATTGATTTTCACAGGTGTTCAAATACTTATTTGCAGCAGTAACACACAAATAAATTATTAAAAAATCATACATTGTGATTTCCGTATAGTATATATATATATATATATATATATATATATATATATATATATATATAATATATATATATATATATATATAGGATAACCATTATAATATATATATATATATATATATTATATATATATATATATATATATATATATATATATATATATATATCGTCGCTGTCCAAAGAAAAACAAGTATCTCCAAAATGGCAGCTTTACAGGAGAGGCCAAAAACCTCATTCAATTTTAATGTATGTCAATGGAACAAGACGTCTTTCCAAGCACTTTGGTGACATTTCTGTTGGTCCATTCATCATGCAGTTCTCACACAGTGTAAACGGCAGCTGCTGTGTTCAAATGATGTATAAACATCAAAATGTATATAATTGCTTATATATATATATATATATATATATATATATATATATATATATATATATATATTTTATATATATAATTACCTAAATTACTTTTATGGACTTAATACACATCAAACAATAATCAATAATACATATGGAACAATTTGTTATTTTATTGAGCTATTACTGGATGGCACTGGCTCAAAGAGGTTTGGATTTAAGGTTACACTGGTGTCACTCCACCTCCAACCCAACGAGAAATCTTCAGGAACCCTGTAAAATTCAAGCTGCATGGGATGGATTATCACGGGACACCATTTGGAACCTCTACAACTCCATGCCAAGACATCTAGTATGGTGCGTTAGCAAACATGGCGGCCCAACACCAAACTGAGAGACACTACTTCTGTATGTGTAGCTCAATGAATATTGATCATGTCAGTCTGATTTATCATCATTTATTGTCCCTGGTAACCTTTATCTTCCTTCCCCAGAGCACAGCAATCCCACACCTCCTTCTGGGCGCAGCTATTCTTTTAATGATGAGTGTATATATAATACATATCAAATTATTATTATGTGTACGTACTTGGAATGGCTGTAGGACTACTTTCCAGGTTCATTTCCACAGCCTTGCAGCTATATCTGTATTGTAAAGGTCATCATCACAACGAGGATGAACAATTAGTATACGGTGCAGCCATAGCACGTGTATGTGCGTGCATATATGCACGAGTGTGTGTATAGAAAGCTGGACTGCCAGTAAACGTGTAATGTCATCAGCGATTAGACTCTTAAACTGGATGTGACACCATGAAATGGCACTCAGAGGCCTATTGTGCAGCAGTATGATAATGAGCACTGCCCAGTGTACTGTGTTATGTAAGCTAGCGTTTGTTAATTCACAGAGGACTGAGTTCAGTGAAGGCCGGCTCAGATTTCAATGGCCACATTATGTGAGAAGTTAAGGACACTTTGAAACTTATAAACAGTGCAAGTCTTTCAAACGTGGCACCCAGTGGGCACTGGAGTCCAAATCAAAGAACGTTATCCATTGGAATCAGTGCTTTCAGGCAACAAGCCCCGTTCATTTGCATAAGCATGCTCGTCTGTTTATTTTTGTCCTTTTCCAGATAAGAAATGTCCTGAATTTGTAGGAAAACCAGTTAAAACTGCACCAGTGAAATACTCCTCACGTTGTAAACTGCATTTTGCAAAAGTTCCATACATATAATACATCTCAGAGACAATGATATTGTTCAAAGGTACCTACATACAGGACTGTGTGACAGTCAGAGCTATTAAGTGCAAGTTATTAATTTTATTAGGACATATTTATGAGGGGATTAGATATAAGATGAGACATGCAAATGATTCAAGTTGCTGCACATGCAGTGATAAGCCTTGTCGCTGTACCTGACTGACCCAACAGCCATCAGTGCGGACATTCAGTGAGCAGTGCTGCCCTCCATGAGTCACCCTGTTAGTGCCAGCACCATTGATAGACAGCTTAATTCAATTTTCCATTACACCTTAAATGCTACGGCTTGTCCAGGATGTATGTAACTGCAGACTGTGACTGAAGCTCCATTTAAGGTGGAAAGGAAAATTAGCAAAACACGCTACTGGACAGCAAGCCCAAGCTTCCATCATCATCTTTAAATAGGCGGGACTATACGCATCCAGACTGATCCGATGACTGGCCTTGACACCAGGTCAACGTCACCAAAGACTGCAATGGTGTCGTGTCATACTGTCATGGAGTGACTCAGAATGGTAGTGGGTCATCTTCAGTGACTTGGAGACAACCAACGAATCCGTGTGTGGAGGCACCATGGTCAGCACCAAGACATGTAGGCATTTAGCTGACATGTCTTTAGCTGACAGGTCTTGGTGCTGACCGTGGTGCCTCCACACATGTAGGCATTTAGCTGACGCTCTTATCCAGAGTGACTTACAGGGTTAATCACATTACAGGGAGGCCAATGTAGTGTTAGGAGTCTTGCCCAAGGACTCTTATTGGTGTAGCTCAGCATAGTCACCCAGACCGGGATTCGAAACCCAGTCTCCCACATGGGGTGGTAGCTCTCTGGTGGGTAGTGGTCTTACCGGCTGAGCCACACCAACCAAACAAGACAGTTTGTTGTCTCACGTCACTCGTCCAGAAGGCCCGGTGTCACTCCACCTCCACCCCTACCACCCAATCTGATATAACTGTGTGGGAATATTCAAGCTGCATAGGATAGATTATCACAGGACACCATTAGGAACCTCTACAACTCTACAAAAAGGCAACCCCCCCCGACCCCCCTGTTTGTGAGTGAATGTGTATGTCTATGTGTCTGGCTGTCTATGTGTCTATGTGTGTTGTATTTGAGGAACAGCCGTGTTTGATGTTCTTGGTATGTCAGTTCTGTGTTCGAGCTGTCCTTATTCAAATATGACAATGTAAATACAGTTTTCCATTTCTGGTAAACACTCAAAGCCAAAGGATTTTAGTCTAAAGTCCAGCTAAAGTCCTGAACGTGTTTTCATCTCATGTAAGACCTGTGTAAGCCACAGCTTTGCATACATAACTACTTAGAAACTGACGAATTCTTAGAATTCCATGAGGTTTTGGGTCTCGTGGAACTCATCTCTCTGAGTAGATTACAATGCAGTGTGTTATAGAAGCCAGTTCAGTAGGTCTTCTAACACCCATACGTTCTGTGCTCCAGCTCTGTAGACCTGGCTTCTCTGTCTGTGCTCTTAGAAAAACTCCTGCTTCTGCCTCAGAGTAGAGGCTTTACTGTACCCAGGGACTGTCCAGCCCAGCTGTAAAATGGGTCAAAACCCTGTGTGTGGGACGTGCCACCGGGGCACAAAGGCTTCTGATGGACACAGCCGCTTCTGATGGACACAGCCGCTTCTGATGGACACAGGTGTTTCTCAGAGTTCTTGTGAAATTGAAACTGGAACATGCAAAAACATACCTATGTCTGTTTCATATCTCGTTAGGACCCGGGATCCCATATGTACCGTATGTATAAGTACCCATATGCAGCAATAATACGTCCCATATGTTTCATGTACTGTCCTGTAGCACTTGATTTCATTTCCAGACCCCAAAAATTCAAATAAAAGTATAGTATGCCATTTTCATATTTCAGCATCAGGAAATAACAGAAAAAACCTACTTAAACAGGAATTCAAAGATCTACCAGGTCTTCAGGGTGTTTGTTAGGAGTCTACATTTGTCTATGTTTTGGATTATTGGTCGGAACACCAGCTTATTTTCCATTGGCTTCTCTCGTCCTTGTGCCAATGGATGGTCCTTATAGGACTAAACAGTTTACAGGACAGCTCCTGAAATAAAAATGATGTTATTATTGATAACTGACAAACTTAGCAATTAGTGTGTTCACACCTCCTGGGTTTCCCCTGCTACCAGGCCGATCTCCCGAACTCTCAGAGTGCATTACCCGATGGACGATCCACCTTCCACATGTTCCCAGTCACACAATCAGGGACCTCATTCCCGTGCCCTGCCTATCCAAAGTACCTTGATTGCATACAACCAGCGGGCTCTTTCCCCAGTGCAGCATTTTTAACACCAAACATAATCACAATTGTTTTACCAAAACCTTGTTTGCACTACTGGAGTTTCTACTCTCCCCTACTTCATTTCTACCACACTAGCTTTGACTCCCTCTCCATCTCCATATTCTTCCCGGGTTCTGGTTGCCTGTATAGTCTGACCCTCGCTGGTTTTGGACCTCCTCCTGTTCTCCTGACTTCCTCTCTTGTTTTTTTTTTCCCCTACAGTATGGTTGCGATACAGTCTGATCTCCTGGTTATGACCTCGACCGGGTCTCTGCTGTTATGACGTTTTATTTTTTTTGGGGGGACAACACAAAAAAAATTTGTTGCTGTGCTTAACTACCAAATAGTACAATAAAACTCATCTGATTTTAATTCTGTGGCGTCGAGCCAAGCTCTTTATTTCTGAAATAGTGGCAGTATGCATTTATCTCCACCAGCATTTACACACTACATACTCTACTTCTTGTCTCAGAGTGATGCGGAGAAACTTGTTCATGCGTTTGATACAGCAGAATTGATTACTGTTATGCTCTTCTTACTGGGGTTCCTAAGAGAACCACTATCGCCTGCAGCCCGTACAGAACGTAGCAGCTCGGATCCTAACAGACCCTAAACATGGAGCTCATATCACTGCTGTTCTGAGAGAGCTGCACTGGCTACCTGTATCTGTTAGAACAGACTTTAAAGTTCTGCTGCTGTTCTATAAGGCCCTGAATAATCTAGCACCTGCTTACATCACAGAGCGTGTCTCTGTTTATCTTCCAGCTCGTGATCTTAGATCTACAGGTGTTGGCCTTCTGCAAATACCTTCTGTAAAATACAGGAAACATGGAGAGACCTCTTTCAGTTATTCAGCCTCTAAACTGTGGAACTCAATTCCAGCTTCTATTAGACACATGTTTAAAAAATTAAGATTAAAAAATGTATGTCTTAAAACTACATTAACATGCTGTTAAAGTGTGTGTGTGTGTATGTGTGTATGCGTGTGTATATGTATTTGTATGTGTGTATGTGTATTTATATAAGAATATGTATCTATAAATGTGTGTGTGTGTGTGTATATGTATTTGTATGTGTGTGTGTATGTGTGTATGTGTATATGTATTTGTGTGTGTGTGTGTGTGTGTGTGTATATGTATTTGTATGTGTGTGTGTGTGTGTGTGTGTGTGTGTGTGTATATGTATTTGTATGTGTGTGTGTGTGTGTGTGTGTATGTGTGTGTGTGTATATGTATTTGTATGTGTGTGTGTGTATGTGTGTGTGTGTGTGTGTTTGTGTGTGTGTGTGTATGTGTGTATGTGTATATGTATATGTATTTGTATGTGTGTGTGTGTGCATTTATATGAGAATATGTATCTATAAATATGTGTGTGTGTGCGCATGTGTGTGTGTGTGCGCATGTGTGTGTGTGCGCATGTGTGTATGTGTGCGCATGTCTGTGTGTGTGCGTGTGTGTATGTGTATCCTTCCGAGCACGTCTGGGCCATTTCAGTTGGTCCGTTCATCATGCAAATCTCACAGTGTGTAAATGGCAGCGGCTGTTTTCAAATGATGCATAAAAGTCAAAATGGACAAAAATGGAGATACATGTTTTTCATTGGACAGCGACAATATAGTATGCATGTTGTAGTAATCTCAGGCTCCTGCAAATTCTGCCGCATGAGGATGATGGGGCTATCAATATCTGCACGGTGTGAGTAAAAGGATTCATCGATTGAGAAGAGGTGGTACAGTACAGTAAACGTCTTTTGAAAAATGCTCCACACATGGAATGAAAACAGATGTTAATGATTGGCTGAAAAGAGCGACTGCATTTGGGACCAGAGTGTGAAGGAAGTAGCTGAATCTGCAGGGGGTATGGAAAAAAGAAAGAAAAGAAAAAAGAAGAAAAAAACGCAGAAAAAAAAGAGGACAGAAGAGAGAAAGATTTTTTTTTGAGAAAGAAGAAAGAGAGACAGGGAAAAAGGCATATGGAAGCTAAAATCCCAGTCTACAGGAAGTTCTTCTCAGAATTGTGCCAGGGAAAGCATCCGCCAATCTGTTCCAACTGCACAATTCTTTGATGTGTGTCTGAACATTAATGTGGCCCACATCCAGAAACTTGTCCAGTCCGTGCCAAATCCAGTCACAGCTGTTAGTGCACGTGGAGGTATTACATGCTATGAGGTGACTTGATCTTTTGTCAAGTTAGATTTCATGCATTTACAACTGAGCACTGCTCCTCTAGCTTTCCGACACAATTCAGCAAATATAGGACAATCCGCTTCTGCAGGCTAAGATTGCTCCCTGTTTTAAAGAAAACTAAGAGGATCAGGGTTAGGCGACAGATGCAACCATGTTCCTTCATGTTTCGCCTGCTCTCAGAAGTTCTATAGATCAGCTGTGTCCCATCTCGTACCTCTGGTGAAATGATGTGATGTCCTCAGTATTGGTGATCCGAGTTTCGGACACATTTCAGACTTTTTACTGACTTGACCTTTTGCCTTGAGTGACCCTTAGTGTTAGTAACTTCTCGGTAGTGGCGGTTTCAGTAGTGATAGTTTGAGCTAACTTTGAATAAAACTCAAACATGCTAGCCAGCACATCAATAGCAAACATCTTTAAAGAGCTGTACACATACAATCATCATATTTGCCAATAAAACACCAATGAATACATAATTACAGAATGCACTATGTTTGATAGTGACATTTTTTAATGAACTACACTGATTTTCAGACTTTGGGAATCATAAACTTCAAAACAATGGTAGCTAACTGTTCACCACCTGGTCATGAGGGGCAGGGATGCAGTCTTACTTCCTGCTTTAAGGTAAAGGGCATGGCTACAACAGGGCTCTTGTGTTTTGGTAGTGATTTGAAAAACATGGGAACCCTAAACCTCAGTGCTCATGGATATTCCATAAGCAGTGATGGAGGGTGAGTCGTTCTGTTAGTACCAGCATCATTGGCAGACGGCTGCACGACGCAGTGCTACATGTACACAAATTGCTACGACAACGTCTCTTAACACCACATCAATGTCGCCAAAGACTGCAATGGTGTCATGCCAGACTGCCATGGAGTGACTCAAAATGGCAGCGGGTCATCTTCAGTGATGAGTCCTGCGTTTGTCTTGGTGGAGACGACCAATGAATCCATGTGCGGAGGCCCCGTGGTCAGCGCCAAGATGAACAGTTTGTTGTCCTGTGGCACAGGTCCAGAAGACCTGGTGTCACTCCACCTCCACAGAACACCTTTAGGAACCTGTTTGCAGTTTTTCCAAAAATACTCATCCACTGTCTTTACATGCTGAAAATAACACTATGGAGTGCTTGACTGGTGTGTGCTCCTGATGGGTGGAGCTTTAATGGTGTCGATCAGACACTGAGCTCTGCTTTGTTTGAGAGAGGGTCTTTGTAGATTCTTCTGTGACCTCAGCCTCATGCACTGCAGATCACGAGGCAGGAGAATATGTTGGCACCGAAACAGTGACAAGCATCATCAACACACTGTGGACGCTTTGATCTGACCCGGTGCGAGACATGCGGTCCGTACACCAGCCGTACCACAAAGAACAATGCCACAGTTAATTTACACTTATACAGCACAACAGCTACACAAGTAAGCACACTAGCAGGTATACAATACTTACACACCCGTACACAAAGTAAGTACATAGCAGTTACATAGTTATTACACATTAGTTACACAGTCATTATACAGAGGCTACGCCATGATTATGAATAGTGTTTAGCATGAACATACACACACCAGCTCATACCAACAACCAGATATACCATAATAGCCTAGAAAACACCTAGGCAACTATTAGGTGTAATACACCACTTGGGATAGCATAACAATTGCTCAGCAACACCTTAGTAACCTCCTGGCTCTCCACAGCAACCACTTGGGATAGTATAGCTCAGCAACATCTTGGGACCTTCTGGGATTCTACAGCCACAGCATAGCAACATTATAGCAACCACAGGGAATAACACAGCAACAGCCTAACAACATCTTAGCAACCATCTGGGATACCCTCTGCCAACAGCCAACCAATACCTTCGTAATCACCAGGACAACACAGCAACAGCCTGACATGATCTTAGCAACAATTTTAGAAAACGTAGCAACAGCCTAGCAATACCTTTATAACCACCTGAGATTCCATGCAAACAGATTAGCAACACCTCAACAGCAACAATAACCTGGGATTCCATACCAACAGTAACTTACACAACATCTTAACAACAACATAGGATTCCATAACAACATATTAGCAACACGTTAGCAACCACATTTAGGATAATTTAGCAAATGCTTGGCATACACCATAGTAACACCATTGGTTATTCCACAGCGACATCTTAGCAACCACCTGTGAATACTACAGTAATAGCCCACTGTATCACTAAGCCCCTCTGTGTAGACTCCAGTGTTGGCAGGATTAACAGGTAGAGAGCAGTGACCTGGTCTGTCATGTATGGTTTTGTGTTGGTTTCAGTCAGTTTTTTCTGACCACAGAGCTGCTGGACGTTTTTAAGGGTGGGCGGTCTGTGGGACCGAGCAGTGATCTCCCACCCACGTTAGATCCCTGTCTGCTAAAGTTGAGCATCATAGAGCGGGCACGCGAGCCTGACCGCCATCCTTACTGTGGAAAGGGCAAACTGTCAATCATACGGCACTGATGAAGGATGTTGTCTTGTTTCCCTTAGCAACAGGTAAAGGCCACAGCAGGCCTCAGAAGTGTCGGTCCCATTGCTCTACAAGTAATTGTAGTAGCAGTTCAGTCAGCCAAAGATATTAAAGCACCCATTCATGGAGCCTGTACCAAACTAATCCACTTCTGTGAGGACTTGATTATAAAAACACACTTCACTCAGAGCAGTGTGTTGTAACAGATCTGAGGAGGACAAGAGAGCATAGCTTTCAAACGTAATCGCTCTCCAGACCCTCGAGTGCACAGGAAACAAAACACAAGGATAAAACACATGCCTAAACACGAAGAGCCGTGAGTATGCGGTTTCAGCCCTGCTGCAGCTGGAGATTAGAACAACAGGAAAGGCTGGGATTGGCTTCTATGATGAACCTTTCATAGAGCTAGTTGCATGTGCATGCTGGTTGCACATCATGTAACATTACTGGCTGCAACATGCATGCATTACACAAAGCCATAAAAACAAATCATGCCAACAGCCTCATTTGCATATTGTCAGATGCACTACATCCCATTCCCAATATGAACTCATGTCCATGAAACCTCGGCAGATGGACTGCAACTGTTGAGAGAGTCTCCTCTCTCACAGGAAGACAACCAGAACAAGAATACACATGCCATAGAACAAGAAAGCACCGTGGGTCTTGCCTGGTTCCAGCCCTGCTGCATCTGGAGGTCAGATAACTGAGGAAAGGGCTGGGATTGGGCTTTCTATGGTGGACCTTCATTAGAGCTAGGCACCATTGGCATTGCAGGCTGCAACATCATGTAACATTCTGGCTGCAAAACATGGATGCAACTACACACAGCCATTTAAAACAATCATGCAACAGCCTCATTGCATATTGTTAGATGCAAAACATTGTTCCCCACAATCAAGTCAAGTCACGAAAACCTCGGAGATGACTTGCAAACTGTGAGAGAGTCTTCTCTCGACAGGAAGCAACAGAAGAATGAACACTTGCATAAACACGAAGCACCATGGGTCTGCTGGTTTCAGCCCTGCTGCAGCTGGAAGGGGCAGATAACTAGAGGAAAGGCGCTGAGGATTGCCTTTCTATGGTGGTACCTTTCATACAAGCTAGTTGTACATTGCATGACTGACTTGCAAACATCACATGTAAACAGTTCTAGGCTTGCAATAAGCATGCAACTTCAACACCAAAAGCGAAGACAATCATGCATACAGCCGCATTTGCATATTATTAGTGATGCACCACGTTGTTCCCAGACACTATGAATTAGGTAAGTTAGATGAACTGTTGAGCACCAGTAAACTTGTCCAGTTGTTGCCAACAAACACATTGGTCAGCTGTTATTCATGACTCGTGGAGGTAGTACACAGTCTTAGGTACTACTTTGTAAGGTTCGGGCCAAGTTAGGAACGCTAAGAAGCTTTCGGTTACAAAAACACTATACAATAGCATCAACAAAAAACATGCAAAAGGAAACAAAAACCATAAAGTGCACAATCCAGAGGACAGTGTCCAATAAAACACCAAAAGCCACAAAAGGCTCAAAAGAACCAAAAGGACAACCAATGAGATGAAACAAAAGGCTCATAAGTGGAGATACACAGACGATCAGTACTTCACCAAGGAACCCAAGGCAATACCACAGCAGCTCATGAATGGCCATAATGAAGGTAGGCATCAGTGAAGGGTTCGGTTGCGGCCGAGCTGGGACAGGCTGTGCCGGCTTGGGCAAAAGGATATTATGGGAAATGGGTTGTGTGTTTCTCAGGCGTTTAGAGCCTGTGTCAGAGCTGGCTGGATGGGTGACAACAATCAGGACACAGTGTGAAATCATTTGTCAGTCTGATGGATGAGCTGATATAAACTTCAAACTCTTCCTAGTTTAGCTTTTTTGGACCTGTAAGCATGATATATTTGACTATTGTAAAGCTCAGAGTCAGTTATTACTGCTCATCTCTTTTCAGTCCATTGATGTTATCGTCAAATTTTGGTTGTAATGGCCATTGATCTTTTAAAAATCTAAAATTCATGTCAAAAATAAATTGTTACAACTCTTACTTTGTGATTTCTTATTATAAAGGAAAACAACAAGAAGTGGGATATTACTTGGTTCATAATAGCACTGTAAATAGTGATTACTCTTGTCTGTGCAGTGTTTCGGTTGACTGAGCTCATGTTTATTCCTGTAGGGAGCTCAGGGTTTCACCACACTTCATAAACACAACACGCCCAAGCCCAGTTTTCCTCGTCATAAAGCTAACTGTGGTTCGTTCGCACAAGGCATGATTTAAAAGTTTCCACAACTTTCTCTCTTTGGTGCCGAGCATGGCAGGAAGCGGCTCTTTAAGCCGATTACTGCATTGATTAGTAAATAAGAAAGTTCGTATTTATAAGCATTTGAGTTCTCAATGTTCACAGTACAAGATGTGTAAGATAAGCTAACGTAACACCACAACGCCAAATCAAGAAAAATGTTGGGACATTATGTAAAAAAACTAAAATAGCGCGAGTGTGTCTCTAACGGCTCTGACAGACAAACCCTCACACACAAGCAGGATAAAAGGAAGGGCTGGGATGGTTTTATTTAAAAACACTTAAGAATGCACAGATATATATATGCACAGTTAATGAAAGAATAGTGCAGAATATCATTGTATAGGTTATGGCACAGTTCACGTTCATCTATACCAGCTACACAGAGTATACTGAATACTGCATGGATTAGAGGAGTGAGGTATAGTCAGTACAAGATGTATACAGGATGCACATTAAATGAGGTACATTATATATATATATATCTATATATAATATATTATATATAACATAATATATTATAATATATTATATATGTATATATGTATTAGTAGTAATATATATATATATATATATATATATATATATATTATATATATATGTATATGATCGCTGTCCAAAGAAAAACAAGTTTCTCCAAAATGGCATACTTACAGGAGAGGCCAAAAACCTCATTTAACTTTAATGTAAGTCAAATGGGATACCAGACGTCTTTCCTAGAACAGTTTTGGGCCACTTCGGTTGGTTCCATTCATCACGATATCCTCACTCATTGTAAATAGCAGCCGCTGTGTTCAAATGACGCATAAAAGTAAAAATGGACAAAAGTGGAGATACATGTTTTTCATTGGACAGTGACGATATATAAAAACATGTATCTCCACATTTGTATCATTTGAACATGTGCTGATGTACACCGAGTGAGAATCTCATGATGAGTGGGCCAAACGGCCCAAAACTGTTTGGAAAGATGTCTGGTTCCATTGACTTACAAACTACAGGAGCAAGGTGAGCTGCCGGCCCTCATGGTGCAAACACAACAATCACTCTCTGAACGTGGAGAAGACCAAGGAGAGTGCTATGGGTTTGAGGAGAACTCACACTCAGCATACTCCTCTGTCCATCAACGGTGCTGCTGTGGCAGAGGGTGGCATGAAATAGAGTTCCTGGGCACTGTTGAACATCACAGGGGATCTCTCCTGGAGCAACAAACACAGCATGAGGAGCCAGGAAGGCTACATCCGCAGCTCTGTTTTTTCTCCCTCAAGCTAACCAAGAGACTAGAGCCCTCACGCCATGATGTTGCTACCTTCTACAGATGGGCCTTCGAGAGAATCCAGACCCTGCTCGTATCACTGTGTGGTAATGGGCCTGCACAGGCATTCCTGCCGCAGGACTATCCAGCATGCTGTGAGAGCAGCTGAGAAGATCATCGACACCTCTCTCCCCTCCCTTCAGTACTTATACAGCTCCCGTCTCACGCATAAAGCCTGCCGCTTGGCAGGAGATCCTACCTACCCACTACACAGCTTCTTCAATCTGCTGCCATCAGGAAGGAGACTGCGGAGTCTCGGGACCAGGACCAGCAGACTGAGGGACAGCTCCATCCACCAAGCTGTCAGGATGCTGAACTCTGCACCCCCTCCCACTTCTGCCCCCTGCACACACAAACTCAGCACCCTGAATACAAAAAAAAAAAAAAAAATAGCTGCCTCAATAAATAAAAGACCTGTGCGCTTTTTCAAAATATGCTCTGCAGCTCGTCATATCTCTTAAAAACAGACCTTGAATGCATTAGTTCATAGTTGGCACTACTAGCCACACCAGAACTTGTTTCATAACCCCTAATGTACACTACACCTTAATTCTGCTACTGCACATGTCTCTTCATCACCCTTATTGTCTTTAGTGTCTTACTGTCTCATTATGTTTATCTCAGGGCCCTTATGTCTTATATCTTATGTCTTGCGTTCGTCTGTTTTATGTTTACTGTGTAATATATTCCATATACTCACGTTCTTGTTTTTAGTTAATCTATTTACTGCTAAATGCTTATGTGCTACAACTCGAGTCAGAGAGTAACACAATTCCAGTCCTCTGTACGTCTGTATGTCTGTATGTCTCGTCCTCTGTATGTCTGTATGTCTGTATGTCTCGTCCTCTGTATGTCTCGTCCTTTGTATGTCTCGTCCTCTGTATGTCTCGTCCTCTGTATGTCGGTGTGTCTCGTCCTCTGTATGTCTCGTCCTCTGTATGTCGGTGTGTCTCGTCCTCTGTATGTCTCGTCCTCTGTATGTCTGTATGTCTCGTCCTCTGTATGTCGGTGTGTCTCGTCCTCTGTATGTCTCGTCCTCTGTATGTCGGTGTGTCTCGTCCTCTGTATGTCTGTATGTCTCGTCCTCTGTATGTCTGTATTTCTCGTCCTCTGTATGTCTCGTCCTCTGTATGTCTGGTAGTCTCGTCCCATCTGTTATGTCTCATCCTCTGTAAGTCGCATATGTTCTCGTCCTCTGTATGTCCTGTATTTCTCGTCCCTCTGTATGTATCGTCCTCTGTATGTCTGTATGTCACATCCTCTTGTATGTCTGTACTTTGTCTCGTTCCTCTGTATGTTCTCGTCCTCTGTTAGTGTCATGTATTTCTTCACACCCACTCTGGATGAACTATTGGGTCACTCTCCTTGGAGGTCGGATACTGTCTAGTACCTCATGTGTAGTGTCTCGTCCGTCTGTTATGTTACTAGTATTTCTCACGTCACTCTGTATGTCAAGCCTCCTTCTGTATAGTCTGTATTTCTCGTCCTCTGTACATGTCTCGTCCGACTGTATGATCGCTGTACTGTCTCATCCTCTGTATAGTCTCATCCTGCATGTATGTCATGTATGTCTCATCAGATTCTGATCACGACGTCCATCCCTGCTGTAGTCGGTATAGTCTCGTTCCTCTGATGTCATCATCCTCTAGTACTGTCTCATCCTATGTATGTCGGTATGTCTCGTCCTCTGTATGTCTGTATGTTTCTCGTCCTCTGTTGTCTTGTATTTCTCGTCCTCTGTATGTATCGTCCCTCTGTATGTCTGTATGTTCTCGTCCTCTGTATGTTAATGCCTCTGTATTGTTCTCATCCCTCTGTTTTTTTTATGTCTCGTCCTCTGTATGTCTCGTCCTCTGTATTGTCTCGTTCCCCTGTATGTCTCGTCCTCTGTATAGTTGTATGTAAAAAAAAAAATGTCTCGTTCCTCTGTATGTCTCGGTCCTCGTATTGTCTCTTCCTCTGTATGATGTTTGTAGGGGTCTCAGTCGTCTGATATGTCTTGTAAGTCTCGTCCTCTGTATGTCGCGACCTCTGTATGTTCTAGTCCTCTGTTAGGTCTCGTCCTCTGTATTGTCTCGTTCCTATGTAATATGTCTGTATGTCTCGGTCATCAGTCTCTATGTGCTCATCCTCTGGTATTGGTTTCCGTTACTCTGTATGTCCTCGTCCTCTGTATGTCGTGTATTGTCTCGTCCTCTGTATGTCTCGTTCCTCTGTATGTTCTTGTCCTCTGTATGTCTCGTCCTCTGTGTATGGTCTGTATAGTCTTCGTCCTCTGTAGGTCTGTATGTCTCCAGTCCTCTGTATGTCTGTATGTCTCGTACCTCTGTATGTTCTGTATGTCTTCGTCCTGATGTAGTAGTGTCCATGTATGTACTCGTCCTCCTGTACTGTCATCGTCACTCTGTATGTCTGTATGTTCGTCCTCTGTATGTCTGTATGTTCTCTGTCCTCTTGTATGTCTACGTATTTTGTCTTGTGCTCTCTGTATGTGTCTGTACTGTCTCTGTCCTCTGTAATGTCTTGTACACATTGAAAGTTATAGACAATAAAAACTACTTGACTTGACTTGATCAAAGAAACATGGTTTGATGGTGTGCTCATCTCCGAGGCCCTGGACGTGTTTAAACATAAGGCGTTGGCTTTGCTCAGTAAAGTGGTGTTTGTGAATGATTTGTTTGCCTCCAGTATCCTTCGAAATGGTTAATGACTTTATGCACTGCAGAGGGAGAAAATATGCCCATTCACCTTTCAGTCATTCTATGAGGGAATATTATAATAATAATTAAAAAAAGAAACCTCTCCAATCAGTGGCAAGGCAGTGGCCATGTTGTCTCAAACGGTAGATGGTTTATGTAGCTATGCTAACTGCGCGATGTGTACAGTTTATATACTGGTATACTAAAAAATAACACTAATATGGTTATAATAAGACCTATCCAGCCTCGACTTACAGGCTCCTGGCTTCCACCTGAGATACAGATGCACGGACAACTAGGATGGTGCACAACATGGCTCAATGCATGGAACACTCAGAGAGCCAGATGTTTTGTTGAGCAGGAGACAGTAACTGGAAGTTGGGAATCTCAGAGGGAAAGCTACCCGGCATAGTGATAATATATCACAGAATAAGCTCTGTCAGCTAGCCTGCTTTTATAGAGTAACATGGACAATGTAGCCCGCGGGGCGGATGTACACGAGGGAGTGAATAAATCTTAGAGGACCCTACTAAACTCGCATATCAAAATGCAAAGATTGTGACACGGCCTTCTAGAAATACACAATGCCTTAGGACAGTAGTCTGAGACAGCGTGACTGGGGGTTTATAAGTCATATCGAATAGGAGAGCATAGATTGAAAAGATACTATCCTCACCTCACATGATTCAGTCACAAAGTGGATCGGCTGAGTAAACTTACAAAGCACGTGGAAAATGTTGGGCAGAAAAGGGTTTAGGGCTGCGCCTCACACAAATAGGGATCTGGGCTCTGACAACAGATGGGAGGAGGAAGTCCTTTCTGATTGGAGCTCTTTTATTGTGTATCCACAGGGTAACTGAGATCACAAAGTTAATGGTGTGTGTTGCCTTGACTTGTATAATTTTCCATATTACTTTATAATAATCTTTTATTCCATTTTCCTCTTACCCATTATATAAAAATTTAAAAAAATTAAAACAACAAAACCCACAAACATTTCACAATATCTAAATAATAAAAATTTCCATTTTTTTCAATAAACTAACACCTTTCATTTTTTCTATCATTCTAATTTACATCTTTTCCAATCAATCTACTATATATATTTTTAATTATCACATATCATGTAAATTCCCTTCCAAAAATCTCACCACCAATTTACAACCAACAAATATATACTATTCTTTATTTTTCCTTACATTCCTCCCTTTAATAATATCCACTTTATATCCTCCACCAATATTATCAACCTCCACTACACATTCATTACCTTACACTCCTATCCTTATCTTAATATATTCCCATACAATACTATCTTACTCAATTCTTACACAATCCCATTTTCAAAACCACTTTTCTCACCAAACCCCCTTTCTCCTTTTCTTTCCCATCTCTCATCTTCCTTTCCCTTCCTATCTTTCTCTTCTCCCTCT